>SJYC01086066.1:0-15099 GCA_006408675.1 Madoqua kirkii | reverse complement strand
GTATTGCTGAAGCCTGGCTTGGAGAATTTTGAGCATTACTTTACTAGCATGTGAGATGAGTGCAATTGTGCAGTAGTTTGAGCATTCTTTGGCATTGCCTTTCTTTGGGACTGGAATGAAAACTGACCTTTTCCAGTCCTGTGGCCACTGCTGAGTTTCCCAAATTTGCTGGCATATTGAATGCAGCACTTTTACAGCATCATCTTTCAGGATTTGAAATAGCTCAACTGGAATTCCATCACCTCCACTAGCTTTGTTTGTAGTGATGCTTTCTGAGGCCCACTTGACTTCACATTCCAGGATGTCTGGCTCTAGGTGAGTGATCACACCATCGTGATTATCTGGGTCGTGAAGATCTTTTTTGTATAGTTCTCCTGTGTATTCTTGTCACCTCTTCTTAATATCTTCTGCTTCTGTTAGGTCCAGACCATTTCTGTCCTTTATCGAGCCCATCTTTGCATGACATGTTCCCCTGGTATCTCTAATTTTCTTGAAGAGATGTCTAATCTTTCCCATTCTGTTGTTTTCCTCTATTTCTTTGCATTGATCATTGAGGAAATCTTTCTTATCTCTCTTTGCTATTCTTTGGAACTCTGCATTCAGATGCTTATATCTTTCCTTTTTTCCTTTGCTTTTCTCTTCTCTCCTTTTCACAGAAGCGGAGTCTATTAGATGTGCACCTAAAATAAAGTACTGATTTTTAGCACTTTCTACTAAATATGTCAACACTTTAAAAGACCGAGAAGTGGATTTCCCAGTTGTGGTCTCTAATTCAATGTAGTCAGCAGCTGGACAAGAAGACCCTTCTAACAACAGATAACACTGGGCACTCTCCATACTCCAGGTACCATCTAAAGACTACATGAAATACCTCATATTTCCTCATGGCAATCATGTAACACTTCTCAGGTTAGTGGTGAAGAAATTGAGACAGAGAGTTTAGGAATAGTGTCCCTGGTCACACAGCCAAAAAGTCAGTTTTTGAATTCAGATAGCATTGCTCCAGGAAAAGGCAATGGCACCCTACTCCAGTACTCTCGCCTGGAAAATCCCAATGATGGAGGAACCTGGTAGGCTGCAGTCCATCAGGTCGCCAAGAGTCCAACACGACTGAGCGACTTCACTTTCACTTTTCACTTTCATGCATTGGAAAAGGAAATGGCAACCCACTCCAATGTTCTTGTCTGGAGAATCCCAGGGACTGGGGAGCCTGGTGGCTGCCCTCTATGGGGTTGCATAGAGTCAGACGTGACTGAAGCAACTTAGCAGCAGCAGCAGCAGCAGCAGCAATATTGCTCCAAAGCCAATATTTCTAAGTTGTATCTCCATTGACTCTCAAGTAGGTTTCAGCATGTATAACTTGAACTGCTACCAATAATAATAGCTGTTTAACCTTTTCACACAATCATGTCAGTCTGTTCAACAATTCTGTAAAGTGATGATTCTCTTATCATGTTTGCTGAGATCAGTTGACTAGCAAGTTACACATTTCCAAAAACTACTCATCTTTTGTGGTGCAGGTTAGAGAACTAATCTTCTCTGTCCAGACAGTATTGGGATCCACCTGTGAGAGATTGGCCAGGAATCCTGAAACACTTTGTTTTGACATTAAGAAGCGGGAGTCTGGAAGGGTGAAAATTGCCCCCTCTATCAAAATAAATTATGACATTTGCAGTTAGATCATACAACTTAGGAGATCAAGGTACTGTGGATGTATGGTTTTAACTTTAAATAATTAGGAAAAATCATTCTGTTAGTCTTAGCAAATAATGGTTTGTGACACCATGGACTGTAACCCACCAGGCTCCTCTGACCTTGGGATTCTCGAGGCAAGAATAATGGAATGGGTTGCCATTTCTTTCTCCAGGGGACCTTCCTGACCCAAAGATAGAACCTGTATCCCTTTCATCCCCTGCATTGGCAGGCAGATTCTTTACCACTGAGCCACCTGGTAAACCCTTTAAGTAATTAGGAGAAATAATTCTGTTTGTCTTAACCCTCATATCTTCATCTGTAAACTAAACAAGACAGCTGGATGACTTTGTGTCCTATCCTGCCATAAAAATGCTTAACTAACTTTTTAAAATAGCATTTTTCTTCTTAAAGATAATACCCACTTGGGTGCAAAAACTTATCAGACAAGAAAAATGAAAGAGAAATATGAAAAATCATAGGTAATTCCCTCAGAGATAACAAATGTTAGGACTGTCATGTAAATCCATTTCTATATTCCTTTATATATATATATATATATATGTTTTTTAAATAATGTGATAGTGAATGTCAATTATTTTTGCTAAAGTTGAGTTTATTGAAGTGAAATTTATCAAGGCAAAATTCAAAATTTGGGGTGTATAGTTACATAAGTTATGCTTAGCAGTCACTTGTGTAACACACTTCACCACAGGGCATTTTCATGAGAACCTCTGTGATCAATTCTGTACCCTGTCCTTTGGTTCACGGCCCCTGGAAACAACTGATTTGATTTCTGCCCTTGTAATTCTGTCACTTTAAAATGGTCATATGAATGGAATTTTGTATCTGGTTTCTTTCACTTAGAATAATTTTCTTAATGTTCATCCATGGTGGAGCAGTTCATTTCTTTTTATTCTTGAATAAAAAGCCACTGTAAGGATGTACAATAGTTTGTTTTTTTTTTTATCCGTTCACCAACTGACGTACATTTGGATCATGTCTGTTTCTCAGTGATTATGAACAAAATTGCTATAAATATTCTAAGTTTTGTATGAACATATATTTTAATTTTCTTTTGAATACTAAAAAGTGAGATTTCTGATTCTGATGATAAGTATATAGTTAGCTTTATAGAAAAAAAGTATTATTTTATAATCTACATGTTTTAAAACCTTTTTTTTTTTTTGGAATTTTGCTAAGATAGTGCCATACGAAGAAGTCCTGTATATTCTTTACCCAGTTTCCCCCATAATGAAATCTTGTGTAATTGTAGTATAAAAGAAAAACTAGGAATTTTATTTTGATGAAATATATGTGAGTGCTTCCATGTTATTTTACTGAATGCATAGTTTTGTCATCAATCAGGATATAGGATTTTCCATCACCACAAAGATTTCCCTCATGCTACTTCAGTAGAGTCACATCCATATCCTCCATTCCCTCTCCAACAGCCATCCTTAACCTCTGACAATTTGTTTTCCATGTCTGTAATTTTGAATGTTATATAAATTGACCTATAGTATATGCATTTTGAAGATAGCCTTCCTTCACTTAGAATAATACCCTTGAACTCTATACAAGTGGTTACATGTATACATAATTGATTCCCTTTTATTGCTGAATAGGATTCCAGGGCTAAGTGTACTAAAATTTGTTCAGATGCTCAGTCACTTTAGTTGTATCCAACTTGTTGCAACCACAAGCCCACCAGGCTCCTCTGTCCATGGGATTTCCCAGGCAAGAATACTGGAGTGGGTTGTCATTTCCTCCTCCAGGGGATTTTTTTAACTGACCCAGGAATCAAATTTGCATCTTCTGCATTGGCAGACAAATTCTTTATCACTGAGCCACCAGGGAAGCCCAAAGTTTGTTTAACCATTCACCTATTGAGGACATTATAGTTGTTTCCAATTTGGAGATATTATAAATAAAGCTACTGCAAGTTTTTGTGTGGATATAAGTTTTCATTTTTCTGGGACAATTGCCCAGGAGTGCAATTCAGTTCAGTTCAGTCGCTCAGTCGTGTCTGACTCTTTGCGACCCCATAAATCACAGCACACCAGGCCACCCTGTCCATCACCATCTCCCGGAGTTCACTCAGACTCACGTCCATCAAGTCAGCGATACCATCCAGCCATCTCATTCTCGGTCGTCCCCTTCTCCTCCTGCCCCAAATCCCTCCCAGCATCAGAGTCTTTTCCAGTGAGTCAGCTCTTTGCATGAGGTGGCCAAAGTACTAGAGTTTCAGCTTTAGCATCATTCCTTCCAAAGAAATCCCAGGGCTGATCTCCTTCAGAATGGACTGGTTGGATCTCCTTGCAGTCCAAGGGACTCTCAAGAGTCTTCTCCAACACCACACTTCAAAAGCATCAATTCTTCGGCACTCAGCCTTCTTCACAGTCCAACTCTCACATCCATACATGACCACAGGAAAAACCATAGCCTTGACTAGACGAACCTTAGTCAGCAAAGTAATGTCTCTGCTTTTGAATATGCTATCTAGGTTGGTCATAACTTTTCTTCCAAGGAGTAAGTGTCTTTTAATTTCACGGCTGCAGTCACCATCTGCAATGATTTTGGAGCCTAAAAAATAAAGTCTGACACAGTTTCCACTGTTTCCCCATGTATTTCCCATGAAGTGATGGGACTGGATGCCATGATCGTTTTCTGAACGTTGAGCTTTAAGCCAGCTTTTTCGCTCTCCTCTCTCACTTTTGTCAAGAGGTTTTTTAGCTCCTCTTCACTTTCTGCCATAAGGGTGGTGTCATCTGCATATCTGAGGTTATTGATATTTCTCCTGGCAATCTTGATTCCAGTTTACTGGATAGTATAATTAGTATATGTTTAGTTTTGTAAGCAGCTGCCAACTTACTTTCCAGAGCAGCTGCACCATTTTACATTCCTACCAGAAACATGTGAGAGATCTGGTTTCTCCAAATAGTTGCCAGCATTCTATGGTCACTATTGTTTATTTTAGTCATTCTGGCATTCCACTCTTCTAAAATTACTTTCTGCTCTTTCCTTTTTATATATCAACACAGTCAAAAGGAGTACTACATATTCTTTCATAGAGACCCCACATTATTTTGCTCCTGGAATTTTGTGTGTGTCATTCTGCTGAAAAATCAGTTACATTACCATCCCCACATGTTCAAATATTCTTAATCCTCAAGGCCTACTGCTATCTTCCAGATAGAAATAATATATCTTTCCTGGACACTTCACTTGTACTTCTTTTATGACACATTAATATTTTATGTTCTGTTGAATCATTTCTGAGGCAAGTATAGGTTCCTTAATGCAGAAAGTATGGTCACTATTGTTTATTTTAGTCATTCTGGCATTCCACTCTTCTAAAATTACTTTCTGCTCTTTCCTTTTTATATATCAACACAGTCAAAAGGAGTACTACATATTCTTTCATAGAGACCCCACATTATTTTGCTCCTGGAATTTTGTGTGTGTCATTCTGCTGAAAAATCAGTTACATTACCATCCCCACATGTTCAAATATTCTTAATCCTCAAGGCCTACTGCTATCTTCCAGATAGAAATAATATATCTTTCCTGGACACTTCACTTGTACTTCTTTTATGACACATTAATATTTTATGTTCTGTTGAATCATTTCTGAGGCAAGTATAGGTTCCTTAATGCAGAAAGTTTTTTCTAAATTTTTTTAATTCTTACTTCCAGCAACTATGATTTTCAAGCTTTCAATTAATAAAATTCAACATGATGCCTACAAATTGATACCAATCTAAATTTTTGGTTGGCATTAGTATCCTTATATATAAGTATTCAAGAGAATAATGCTTAATTTCAAATCTCTATGTTGAACGCTTTCTTAATCCTGTACCAACCTTATTGTTTCTAGTTAATTTCTACATAGGTTTCTATATAGCACTCAAATTTTATAGTTTAAAATCCACTTATTCTACCCAGGCTCAAATAGTAGCAGCCCATGCATGTGATCTCCTAAGTGTTAGTTGTGGTTTTTCTGCCATCTCTGGAGGTGTAAAAGACAATCTCTCTAAGACAACCACCTGCTTTATTTCTGGACAGATTTCATTGCTAGAGAGCTTCCGCTTTCAGTGAAATCATAACGGCCTCTGCTTTGGTCAGATTCTAGCTTTACTCTCTTGGGTTACATGGAGTAAACTTTTTTTTTCCTACTTGATCATAAGGAATTTCAAGACTTTCCTAAGTATTCAAAATGCCAGTGGGTAATAATTCTGGTTTAAGTGAGTTATAAACAGATACTATGATTTATAAACATATGAATAGTTTTCATCTAATGAAACAATAAGAAATATTCTCTCATGTAGTTTTTATAAGTCTAGGTCTCCTTTGTTAGGTACAAACATTAAGAGTGGTAAGAGAGTCGTCTTGGTAAACTGATCTCTTTGTCATCATGAAATGATTCTCCTTATCCCTGATAGTATCTTTTGCTCTGAAATCTACATTTTCTGATATTCATATAGCCAGTCAAGCTTTCTTTTGATTAATGTTAATCATCTTTTTACTTTTAACCTATTTCTATCTTTATATTTAAAGTGTGTTTCCTGAAAGCAGTAAATGGTTGGATTTTCTGTTTTCATCTAATTTGACAGTCTGTCTTTCAATTTACACACTTACATATAACACACCTATTTTATGTCTAAGACACTTTTTGTTGTTCAGTCACTAAGTCGTCTCCTACTTTTGTAATGCCATGGTCTGTGACACACCAGGCTTTCTTGTCCTTCTCTATCTCCCGGAGTTTGTTCAAATTCCTATCTATTGAGTTGGTGATGCTATCTAACCATCTCATCCTCTGCCAGCCTCTTCTCCTCCTGCCGTCAATCCATTCCAGCATCTGGGTCTCTTCCAATGAGTCAGCTCTTTGCATCAGGTGGCCATAGTATTGGAGCTTCAGCAACAGTCCTTCCCATGAACATTCAGAGTTGATTTACTTTAGAACTGACTGGTTTGATCACCTTGAAATTTTAAATGAAACATATTTATAGTTAATATATATTTTTCATAAAATATATATATTTAAATATAGCTTATTGAGTCTACCATCTTTATGTTTCCTATTGGTCCCATCTGTTTTCTTACTACCTTTATCCTTTTTCTGCTTTTGGATAAACCAAATATTTTATGATTTCATTGCATCTCCTTTGTTAATTTATTATCATGTATAGATTTTTAGTTTTTTATTATTAAAGCAGTTGTTTTTAAAAGAATTGTAAATAATAAAAATTCTTATATATTTCCCCATGTAGTTACTCTTTCTAATGATATTCTTTCCTTTGTGTAGATCCATATTTTCATGTGATATGTATTTTTCTCTTGCCTGAAAATCTACCTTTAACATTTCTTTTAGTAAAGGTCTGCAGTAAGAGATGAATTCTTTCAACTTTTATATATGTGGAAAAAGTCTTTATTTCACCATCATTTTAAAAAGATGTTTTTATTGGGCACAGAGTCCTAGATTGACAGTATTTTCTTTCATGCTTTAAAAATCTTTAAAGATGTTGCTTCACTGTGTTTTTAGCTGTGCTATTTCCAAAGAGAAAAACTGTTGTTCTCCTAGTCTTTATTATTTTATATATTTCAGAGCCTTTCTACATCCACCCTCTGGCCCTGTAGTTGCTATAAAGACTTCCTCACTGTTTTTGAACAACTTGATAATGATATGCCTTGGTATAGGTTCTTTCTATTTCTTATATTTAGAGTTTGTTGAGATTCTTGACCTATTGGTTTATAGTGTGGAAAATTCGGGGCCATTATTACTTCAAGTATCTTTTCTGCTTTCCCAGGCCCACTTTTGAGAACTCTTGTTACATTTATATGTCTTATATTAGTTGTCCCACAGACCACTGATGCTCTTATCTTTTCCCTCTGTGTTTTATTTTGTATGATTTATATCATGTCTTTATATTAATTAATCATTTTTTGATGACATCCAATTTACCATTAATCATATGTAGTATATTTAAAATTTTGTACTCCAAGGTCCAATTTTTATTTTTTGTAATTTGTATCTTCCATGCCTCTTCTTTATATTTTCAAACATAAGGACCATGGTTATAACTGTTTTGTTGTCCTTGTCTGATTTGGCCACCTGATGCAAAGAATTGACTCATTGGAAAAGACTCTGATGCCAGGAGGGATTGGGGGCAGGAGGAGAAGGGGACAACAGAGGATGAGATGGCTGGATGGCATCACGGACTCGATGGACGTGAGTCTGAGTGAACTCCGAGAGATGGTAATGAACAGGGAGGCCTGGCGTGCTGCGACTCATGGGATTGCAAAGAGTTGGACACAACTGAGCGACTGAACTGTCTGATAATTACAACATCTGTGACAGTTTTGAGTTAGTTTTAACTGATTTTTCTCCTCACTATTTTCTTGCTTTTTTAGCATGCTTGGTAATTTTTATTGAATACCAGACATTGTTTTATATTATTGAGTAGTGAATGATTTTTTATTTCTGTAAATAACTTTTAATTTTGTTCTCGGATACAGTTCTGTTCATTGAAAACTGAATTCTTTTGGGTCTTGCTATTACGATTTGTTAGGTAAGAGGGGAGAAATATTCACACTATAGCTAATTATCACCTACTACTGTGACACAGCCCTTTTGAGTGTTCTGTCCAGTAGGGATGAGTTGCCTTATGAATTCTGAGATTTTTCCAGTGTGGTTGACAGGAACAGGTACTAGTCCTGATCCTGTATAAACATCAGGTACTGTTCTCTTTAATCATTTCAGATGGACCTTTCTTTGATCTTGAGTAGTTACTCATATGTGTTTGGTGACCAGTACTCTGTGGAATCCTTGAGGGTTATTCATATTTCTAGGTTTCCACTGATCAGCTCTCTCTTCTCCAGTATCCTGTTTTGATAAATTTCAACTGCCTTCACCTTCCTGGAATCTCAGCTGTCCCCTTGACACACGGTCTGCATGGATGTTCCTGAGCTTCTTCTCCAGTCTCTGTGATCTGTAAATGCTCTAAGGACAGTAAGCTGGGGCAATTTTAAGGTTCATCTTGTTTGTTTACTATCTGTTTATCATGGGTCACTTGTCTCCATTTCAAGAGACTACTGTTCAGTATCCTGAAAACCATTGTTTCATATATTTTATGTGTTTGTTCTTATTAGTTTACTTACTACAGAAGTGTAGTAAGTTCTGCAGTACTGCAGAAGTGTATCTCCAGTTCCTGTTACTTTGCTGGAATCATAAGTCCAGTTCTTTGGATTGCTTTTTCCTTCTTAACATGAATTCCATCTCCTGTTTCTTAGTTTGTCTAATTTTGGATGTATGCTAGTCATTTTCTGTTTACTTTGTTAGGTGATGCATATTTTTCTTTCCTCTAAATGTCCTTGAAGTTTGTTTTGGAACACAGTAAAGTTACTTGAAAATACATAGATAATTTCCAGCCTTGCTTTTAAGCTTTGTTAGGTGGAACCAGAGCAGCCTTCTGTGGATTATTTTGTCCCCCTACTAGAGAAATACCTTCTCAGATTTCTAACTGAATGACAGATGCTCCCCCCCCCCCATTTTATTGGTGGGAACACTAGCCATCTCCTCTCTTGTTTAAACTCGAATATTATTTCCTCTACTTCTTAGGGTGATTTTTTCCCCCAGCCTTGAGTAGTTTTCTCATGTAGAATTATTTATTATCACGCATTTGAAGACTCTGTGACCTGTAAATGTTCTAAGGACAGTAAGCTGGAGCATTTTTAAGGTTCATCTTGTTTGTTTACTATCTGTTTATCATGGGTCACTTGTCTCCATTTCAAGAGACTACTGTTCAGTATCCTGAAAACCATTGTTTCATATATTTTATGTGTTTGTTTTTATTAGTTTACTGTTTGTTTTATTAGTTTATCTAGGTGGATAATTTGCTACAAATCTCTCCTTGAAGTTCTCTCCTCTTGGTACCATGCCACGTAAATTTTAGTTCTCTTGGTCTCCCCAACTCGCAGCTTTGTGTCCTCATCTCAGGGAGACTGTTGTGCTCTACCTGTGTTTTCTCTCTCTATGCAACAGCCTATAGACAGTAAACTGTGACAATGAAGATCTAACTGGGGTTTTATTCTCACTTCCAGGGATCATGGCCTGCATTATCTAATGTCCAGTATCAGAAAACTATGGTTTAATGTAGTTTTTATCCTAATTAAAAAAATTTTTTTTCAGGGGGTGGAAATCTCCTTTCCTTGTTCCTGTATCTTGGCCAGAAACAGAAATCTTATCATTAAAACAAAATAAACAAAAACTCTGGTGTACCCTTTAGCATGAGCTTCCCAGGTGGTGCTAGTGGTAAAGAGCCTGCATGCCAATGCAGGAGACATAAGTGACATGAGTTCGATCTGTGGGTTGGGAAGATTCCCTGGAAGAGGAAATGGCAACCTACTCTAGTATTCTTGCCTGGAGAATCCCATGAACAAAAGAGCCTGGTGAGCTACCGTCCATAGGGTCCCAAAGAGTTGAATATGACTGAGTGATGAGTGACTTAGCACACATCTCTTAGCACATATATTAATTTTTTGTTTCTCTTTTCAGAGAATAAGATAGGTATTTTAGTTTTCTTATTTGCCTTCTCATCACTTCCTTTCTAATGAAAGTATGAAAGCTGTACCTTCAAACATCTTTCACAGTGTTAGAAAAACCTAAGGGCATAGGGAATAGGCAATAGAATCTTGATTGAACAGACTTCTGTTGAACTCCAGCTTTCTCCACTTACTGTTTGTATCTTTGAGAAAGTTACTATATCTCTAAGTTTCACTAAAATGAGAATGTTAACAATAATGTACGTTCAAAGTTGATCTTGAGGCTCAAATGAGAATATGTATTAAAATTTTTAATTTGTGGGACTTTTCTGGTGGTCCAGTGGTTAGGACTTCACCTTTCAATGTAGAGGTGCAGGTTCAATCCCTGGTCAGGGAGCTAAGCTCCCACATCCCGAATGGCAAAAAAACAAACAAAAAAAAACAACAAAAAACCAAAAAACCACCCAGAAACATAAAATAGAAGCAATGTTGTAACAATGAAGACCTTCAAAATGGTCCGTATCAAAAAAATCTTTAAAAATTGTAATTTGGAAAACATTTAACATGGTAATATTTGCCCTTCATCACCAAGATTGGTTCAAATTTAATTATTTTTCTCTTTTAGTGTACCTGGTGTCCTTCTGTTCTCTTTATTTTCTTTCTGAATATTTTTGTACTCTTTTCATGTTTTCTTCTTTCTTATCCTAATCTCACTGAATTGGTGTTTAGACCTCATGAGAGAGTATAAAAAATATATATCAGAATGTATGTATATGTGTGTATATATATGGATATTAGAGCCTTGAATTCCTGACAGTGATTCCATTTAGGGCTAATAGACATGAGGGAAATCATTCAACTGGGCTGATTTTCAGTGTTACTGACTATGAATGGAAATAAGACATTATCTGCTTATCCAAAAGAGTCAATGTGAGGATCAGGTATATAAAATATAGACTGTATCTAAATATCTCTATATATACATATTATGTACAAATTGGTATTGTACTATTGTGGTTGTTGTTTAGTCTCTGAGTCATGTCCAACTCTTCGTGACCAGTGGGCTGTAGCATGCCAGGTTCCTCTCTCCAAGGGATTTCCCAGGCAATACCAGAGTGGGTTGCCATTTCCTCCTCCATGGGAACTTTCTGATGCAGGCATTGAACCTACATTTCCTACTTGGCAGGTGGGTTCTTTACCACTGAGTCACCTGGCAACATCCTTATTGGACTGTATTATTCTATAAATATTATTATATTATAAAATAAATCTTATATAAAATTGCTCTGTAAGTACAATAATGTAAATGCCTTAATTAATGCTAGCAAGTACATTGAGTTCTCAAATAATTCCTATACACTTTTATAATACTTTTCAGAAGCATAAGTGGTATTTTCTGTCTAGAAGTGAAAGAAAAATAATCTTATCTTACACTGTAGGCTAAAGATGATTAATGCATTTTCGAAGGCTGTTTATGTAGATAAATGTTCACTACATACAACTTCTTGCTCAGAAATATTAAAATTACTTTCTGGAAAATACTTTCTTACATAGAGGTGTTTTATAGTAAGGACTTGGTAATACAATGCATTAACATCATGCAGGAGGTGTCACTCAAAAGAAACAAAACCCCACTAGATGCAAAATAATTGCTACATTCACGTTTAGACTCAACTCCTGCCCCCGAAATACTGTTAGCTAACACTTTTAGTGTTTGTTAGTGATATAGTGGAAGCTAAAAATTCAGATAAAAGCAAATTTTTGGTTTTCTTAATTAAGGAGTGATTCATGATTTAAAACAAAAAATATTGGAGTATAGTTGATTTACAATGTTATATTTTAAATGTATAGCAAAGTGAATCATTTATCCATACATATAACCACTCATTTTTAAGATGCCTTTTCCAGATAGGCCATTACAGAGTGTTGAGTAGAATTCTCTATTCTATACAGTTTGTCCTTATGAGTTATCTATTTTATATGTAGTAGTGTTTTTATATTGATCTCAGTCTCCCAATTTTCGCTCCTTGCCCCTTACTCTCTAATAACCATAAGTTTATTTTTTTTACAAGGAATGATCCATTTTGATTTACTGAACTTTTCATGTGGATAAAGTCTATACACCTTTTTAACTCCAGTTTATTTTTAAGAATTGAGATTATCATCAGGGAACTCCCTTCTAGAGGTCATTATCTTATTTTATGCTAGTTGGACTCAATGGACATCTTTTTAAAAAGTTTCACAGATTCAGGAAAACAATGATTTGTATGATTATTTTCTACTTCTTCAATTAAACTATATTTTCTTAGAGATTAGAGACCATATCTTTTATTAACAAGTATAACACTGGGCTCTCATGATATCAAATAAATGTAGGCGTTTATTCTTATGGAATGAAAACTGACCTTTTCCAGTCCTGTGGCCACTGCTGAGTTTCCCAAATTTGCTGGCATATTGAGTGCAGCACTTTCACAGCATCATCTTTTAGGATTTGAAACAGCTCAACTGGAATTCCATCACCTCCACTAGCTTTGTTGGTAGTGATGCTTCCTAAGGCCCATTTGAGTTCACATTCCAGATGTCTGGCTCTAGGTGAGTGATCACACCATCGTGATTATCTGGATCGTGAAGATCTTTTTTGTACAGTTCTTCTGTGTATTCTGGCCACCTCTTCTTAATATCCATACCATTTCTGTCCTTTATCGAGCCTATCTTTGCATGAAATGTTCCCTTGGTATCTCTAATTTTCTTGAAGAAATCTCTAGTCTTTCCCATTCTGTTGTTTTCCTCCATTTCTTTGCATTGATCGCCGAGGAAGGCTTTCTTCTCTCTCCTTGCTATTCTTTGGAACTCTGCATTCAGATGCTTATATCTTTTCTTTTCTCCTTTGCTTGTCGCCTCTCTTCTTTTCACAGCTATTTGTAAGGCCTCCTCAGACGGCCATTTTGCTTTTTTGCATTTCTTTTGCATGGGGATGGTCTTGCTCCCTGTCTCTCCTGCACAATGTCCCGAACCTCCGTCCATAGCTTGTGATACACACGCACAAAGGCACACCAGGCAGCCGTGAGGAAGAGTGAAGTACGTTTGCGCACCATGACGTGGAGCAGAGTCCGTGACACTCAGATGAGGAAAGAAATTGCGAAGAGTAATAATTTTGTGTGTGAGAGGCGGACATAACTTCACGGGTACAGAGTCTCTAAGAATCCACTTGGAACTGTTACCCAAAGCTGTGTCTGGATGACTTTTCGTTTTATAAGTGTCTGGATTGTTTGAAGTTTTACAGCGCACACATGTGACATTGCGGTGGTAACCTTGAAAGCAGCACAAAATTTCCTTGAAAGTGAAAGTGTTACTTGCTCAGTCCTCTCAGACTCTTTGCAACCGATGAACTGTAGCTGCCGGGACAGAGACTTCCTCTGTCCGTGGAATTCTCCAGCAATACTGGAGTGGGTAGCCACTGCCTTCTCCGGGGGGTCTTCCCGACCCAGGAACTGGATCTGGGCCTCCTGCACTGCAGGTGGATTCTTTACCGTCTGAGCTACCAGGCAAGCCCATAAAATTTCCTTAGAAAGAAATACACGAGCTCATTTAGAACACCCATCAGGAGTCACAATACATTTTTGTTCCAACCAGAAAAGCTTTATTTTCCCTGACCTTCCAGGGTCTTCAAATAGGTTCTGAGTCAGGGTTTGGCATGTGCCTCTCAATAATTATTTGGACCTAATCCAAGTCTTTGTCTTCCATTCCCAGCTATGTCCTCCCAGTTAACTGATGGAAGATGAAAATAGAGGGTTTTACTTTATGTTATTGTGCTAACACTTAGCATGAGGTCTAGGCTGTTAATTCTTGTAAAAGGTCCATTGGTGTGGACTGTTAAGTGCAATGTTGTGCAGCGGATCTCCAGAGCGTGTTTACCCTTTTTTCTGGCTGTGGCTCGTGGGATTTTAATTTCCTGACAAAGGATTGGTCCTGCACCCTCAGCAGTGAAAGCGCGGAGTTCCACCGACTGGACCAGCGGGAAACTCCCAAGGGCTGTTCTCCTTACCTAACTGAAGCGTTGTGCCTATGCAGCAGCAGTTCTCCATCCCCGTCCCCCACGCAGCTCCGGTAACCACCGTTCCAGCCTCTGATGTCACGGGTCTGTTAAGTGCAATGTTGTGCAGCGGATCTCCAGAGCGTGTTTACCCTTTTTTCTGGCTGTGGCTCGTGGGATTTTAATTTCCTGACAAAGGATTGGTCCTGCACCCTCAGCAGTGAAAGCGCGGAGTTCCACCGACTGGACCAGCGGGAAACTCCCAAGGGCTGTTCTCCTTACCTAACTGAAGCGTTGTGCCTATGCAGCAGCAGTTCTCCATCCCCGTCCCCCACGCAGCTCCGGTAACCACCGTTCCAGCCTCTGATGTCACGGGTCTGACTCCTCGAGGTGCCGCGCGCGCAGGTGGAACCAGGCGGTGCTTGTCTACGTGGCTTCGTCCACTCAGCATCGTGTCCCCCAAGCCCACTCCTGTTGTCTCGTGTTGTAGAATACCCTTCTTTCTCGTGGCTGAATATTTCTCCGTTGTGTGTGCAGATCACATTCCCTGGGAAGTGGAGCAGGAAAGACCCCACAGGGGACAGCTTGGTGAGAAGCCGTCCAGGAGGACTGGCTGCAGGACCCTCACCCGGCACCACCCACGGCGGCCAGCCCTGGCCTTCCCGAGAAGACTGCAGGAAACCAGAGGCAGGCTCAGCCAGCGCTCCGCCGTGCTCACAAAGCACCACCCCCGCACCAGGGAGAGCTGCGGGTAGAGGCCGGGCGGCCCGGTGCCACTGTGGATGTTCCTCCCGGCCCTTCTCCTCCAGAAAAAAAAAAAAAAAAAAAAA
>SJYC01086064.1:0-29508 GCA_006408675.1 Madoqua kirkii | reverse complement strand
GCGGGCGGGAGGCTGTGGGGGGCGTTGAATGGGGGCGGGCCCGTCGGGTGGGCGTGCGGGAGGGCCCCCAGGCCCCCAGGCTCGGAGCTGGCACCCGAAGCTGGCTGGCCCTGCAGGTCCGGGCTGACGTCGCCTCCCAGATGGCCTCCAGGCTGACCCCGCTGACCCTCCTGCTGCTGCTGCTGCTGGCTGGGGTGAGTGACCCCTGCGCGGCCCAGGCGGGAGCAGGGCTGAGGTTAACCCTTCAGGCTCCGGGGAATTCGGAGAGTTCCTCGTGGGATCGGCACCGGGGGTCCTCCCACCAGAGTTGAGTACCCAGCTTGGAAAGAGCAGGACTCAGACCCACCTGGGGTCTAATCCTGCCTGGTCCCCCACCCCCGCCCCGTTGCGGTGGCCCAGAGCCTGAAGCGTAGGTGAGCTGACCAGCCCTGATGCGCAAAGTGAGGAATAAAGCAAAGAGGCAAAGGAGATGGACAGCATTCTGAAACTAAAAAGCAAGAGCTCCTAGTGGAAACCTGAGCTGCGGAGTGAGGGTGGGAAGGCTCCCCCCGGGGGTGCCGCAGGTCAGGGGTAAGGGGTGAGCCAGGGAGAAAGGGGGCGCATTCAGTGGGCATGTGCGGAAGTCGACTTCAGCATTGCCCTTTGCGACAGGTCAGATGATGTGGTGGTGATCAAGGCATCTAGAAGCAGAGACCCAAGTCTGACGCCTAGCTTTTCCTCCAGCTTCTCTTAAGACCCTGTGCTAGCTACTGAATTTGTCTCAGCATCGGTTTCTTTTATCAGTTAAATGGGATCATGCAGGCTTTCTCTGAAGCAATCCATGGTGGGGCTCCAGGGCAGGCCCCTGTCCTCCCAAGCTTTGCCAGGAACCATTCTCTGGTATCCCACCTTCGATGGCCTGGTGGCTCAGTGGTGAAGAATCCAGCTGCCAGTGTGGGAGACCCGGGTTCCATGCCTGGGTCGGGAAGGTCCCCTGGAGAAGGAAATGGCACCCCACTCCAGTGTTCTTGCCTGGGAAACCCCATGGACAGAGGAGCCTGGTGGGCTACAGTCCATGGGGTCGCTAAGAGTCAGACAGACACAGCAACCAAACAACACACCCCACCTTCTCTTTGAGTGTTTGTGTTTAAAGGGGACTGTGCCTCATAATGAAGGAAAGAAAGAAAGTCTCTTGAATCACAGGACAGAGTCGCCTCAGATATGATCGTCGGCCCAGGGAGCTTACAGGAAGGAGAAAGTGAAGGAGGCAGCAAGAAAGGAGGTATTCTCGAGAGCGGGTCCCTTCAAGGCAGCGAGGACTCTCCTGCCTTGCCGGTGACTAACCTGACCGTCGTGCCAGCCGCTGTCACCGAGCCCTTCAGCCAGCCCGCCACCGAACCGGCCCAATCAACCGCCCAGCCCACTGCTGGGCCCTTCTGCCCGGAGCCCCTCACGTCCTGCTCTGACTCGGAGATGCGCTCCGCAGAGGCGGTGCTGGCGGAGGCTTTGACAGACTTCTCCCTGAGGCTCTACCACGACTTCTCAGTGTTGAAGAAGAAGGAGACCAACTTCATCTTTTCCCCCTTCAGCATCACCAGCCTCCTCACCCAAATCCTGCTTGGTAAGAACCCGAGCTCTCTCTGGCTCATGTGTTTGACGTTCCCTTGAGGCGGGGTCCCTGATAGCTCAGTTGATATAGAATCTCCCCGCAATGCAGAAGACCCTGGTTCGATTCCTGGGTTGGGATGATCTGCTGGACAAGGGATAGGCTCCCCACACCAGTGTTCTTGGGCTTCCCTGGTGGCTCAGCTGGTAAAGAATCCACTTGCAATGCAGGAGACCTGGGTTTGATCCCCGGGTTGGGAAGATTACTTGGAGAAGGGAAAGGCTACCCACCCACTCCAGTATTCTGGCCTGGAGAGTTCCATGGACTGTAGAGTCCATGGGGTCACAAAGAGTCAGACATGACTGAGTGACTTTCACTTTTACTCACTGAGGCGGGGTAGGTATCTGGATATAGACACAGCTATGCCAAAGTACAGAGAAGGCAGTGGCATCCCACTCCAGTACCCTTGCCTGGAAAATCCCATGGACGGAGGATCCTGGTAGGCTACAGGCCATGGGGTCTCGGAGAGTCGGTCACGACTGAGCCACCTCACTTTCACTTTTCACTTTCATGCATTGGAGAAGGAAATGGCAACCCACTCCAGTGTTTTTGCCTGGAGAATCCCAAGGACGGGGGAGCCTGGTGGGCTGCCGTCTATGGGGTAGCACAGAGTTGGACACGACTGAAGCGACTTAGCAGCAACAGCAGCATGCCAAAGGAAGGAAGCTGTAAAAATGGGCTACATTGAGGGGAGGGGAGGGGTATCTTTTTATTCTAGAACTTACATTTATTCTTTCATTTCACAATGATTTAATAGGCACTACTTATAATAAGGCCTTCCCTGGTAGCTCAGCGGTTAAAGCGTCTGCCTGCAATGCAGGAGACCCGGGTTCGATCCCTGGGTTGGGAAGATCCCCTGGAGGAGGAAATGGCAACCCACTCCAGTATTCTTGCCTGGAGAATCCCACGGACGGAGGAGCCTGGTGGGCTACAGTCAGTGGGGTCGCAAAAGAGTCAGACACGTCTTAGCGACTAGACAGCAGCAGCAACAGCAGCAGCATGGCTTATAAAATCCTATGAACTGGGCAAGAACATTTAAATAAGGTTCCAGCCCATCCGTCATGGTTCAGGGTAAGGCCATAAGGAAACGACAAGAGAGACATGGAGTAGTATCATAACGAAGCTGCTTTTTAGCTGTGTGCCCTCGGGCAGATCACTTAACTTCTCTGAGCCTGAGTCCTCTGTGTAAAATGGAAATGGTTTTGAAAGTGAAAAGTGAAAGTGAAGTTGCTCAGTCATGTCTGACTCTTTGCCACCCCATGGACTACAGCCTACCAGGCTCCTCTGTCCATGGGATTTTCCAGGCAAGGGTACTGGAGTGGGGTGCCATTGCCTTCTCCGTCTGAGCCACCCTTAAAAAAAGAAAAATTAAGCAGAGAGCCCAGTGCGTAATGTGGTAGGAGGTCAAAAAAATGTTAATCCTTCCACTTCCCTGAAAGACCATGGTCAAGTCCCCTGGGGTAATTTACCTTAGAAATGACACAGAGAAGTGCTCCAGGCAATGGAAACAGCTGTCACTCCAAGGGGGAATTCCAGGAAGGCTACTGGAGCCGATACAGAGAGGAACAGGGGAATCTTTCTACTAGAGTCCCAGAATCCTAACATCCCTGGCCTGTATCCAATAGATGCCAGCGGCACCCGACACCTCCAGGTATGAGACATAAAATGTCTCCAGAAGTGGCCAAATGTCCCTTGGGGTGCACATTTCATTTGATTGGTTTCAGTTACATTTTTAACTGCCCCCCCCCCAAAAAAAAACTGGCTTGAATCTTTTCTCTACCCTCCAGTTATGAACTCCATGATCTTAGAACGAGTAGATTATTTCCTCTCTTAAAATCAGTTTTCTCATCTGCATAATGGGGATAGCAATTGTCCTTACATAAAAGAGTTATAGTGAAGATTCAAAGAGATTCTGTGGGAGAAGCACCTACGATGCCTGCAACAAAGTGAGTGCTTGCTGAATTCTATCTGTTGCTACACAGAAGCTGTGGACGCTGAGTGTTTAATAATGGACAAGGGAAAGGGCACTGGACATCTTTTATGAGCCTCTGCTCTCTCTTCTTAATGACGACCTGGTGTTCCTGCTCACAGGCTGAACCTTTGTAACCCTGAACAGACTAAATAAGAGGTCATGTGGGACAGGTGGTGACTGGACCGGGCTCTGGGTGACAAGTGGTATTAAAATTAGGTAGGAAAATGCAGGAAGGGAATATTTAGTCCTAGAGAATTCTGGATTGTTCATAATCCCCCACCCTTCTCTTCTGACACGTGCTGTCTTTGAAACCATTTCTGGCTCTATGGTACGGGGTTAGCCCCCTGCCCCGCCCCGCCCCGACACTGCAGCCTGGTCTCCTAACCCTGGTCCCCCTGCCTCTCTGCTCTTGGCTGCAGGGGCTGGAGGAGAAACCAGGGCCAGCCTGGAGCGCCTCCTCTCTTACCCCCAGAACTTCAGCTGTGTCCACCGTGCCCTGAAGGCCTTCACATCCGAGGGTTTCACCTTATTCTCTCAGATCTTCCACAGCTCAGGTGAGTGTCAGAGGGAAGGACGGCAGGGGCTGAGCTGGGCCCTCAGGATTTCCGTGGGGGCCTAGCACTGGGGATGGAGGAGGAAACGACAACCGGATCCAGGGTCCTTGCCTGGAGAATCCCATGGGCAGAGGAGCCTGGCGGGCCACAGTCCGTGGGGTCTCAAGAGCAGGATACGACTGAGTGACTAAACCATCCACCCAAAGCATTGGGGAAAGAGAGGATGGGGGAAATGTTAGAACGAGAAGCGGGGTTGGGGGGAGGCATGCAGAGCAGGTCGGGGCTGAGAAACACCGGGTGGCTCCTGGGGGCCAGACAGGTGCCCAGGTGAACCGTGGGCAAGTCATTTGCACTCATCAGTTTCATCCAAGCAAGAACAGTCCTTTGCACTCAGGAGCAGAGAGGGCTGGAGGGCTGGAGGGCTCTAGCCGTGAAACAGACAAAAAATGTCAGTCTGGGGATTCCCTGGATGGTCCAGTGGTGAAGACTCTGACCTTTCACTGGTTTAGTTCAAGTTTGAGCCTTGGTTGGAGAACTAAGATCCCGCCAGCTGTGAGCAGCTGTGAGGCCAAAAAACAGAGAGAGAGAGTTTGTGAAGCTGGGTCAGGGGGTCTTGGGACCCCTGTTCTTTGTATGTTTATGTTACATGAATTTGTTGTCATTTACACACGTTGCATTATTAGGTAAGGTAATCAGAGCAGTCAGTGGTAAAGAGTCAGCCTGCCAATGCAGGAGACACGGGTTCGATCCCTGGGTCGGGAAGATCCCCCTGGAGGAGGACAGGGCAACCCACTCTAGGATTCTTGCCTGGAAAATTCCACAGAGGAGCTGGCGGGCTGCAGTCCGTGGGGTTGCAAAAGAGGCGGACGTGACTTAGCGATTAAGCAATAACAGCAGGCAGAGCAACAGGCTTCCACGGTGGCCTAATGCAGCTCGTTCAGATTTTGTCCCCAGAGCCCGAGGCTTCTGCGCAACTGCTGCAGGAGTTCCCAGTGGGAGTGGGCGTCAGGGAGGCTGGGGGAGGGGCAGCGCTTTCTGTGAGACGGGGATGGAGCCAGGTGGGCTCTGAACTCCCACCCAGCCTCCGCCAGACCCCTTTATGCTGTGGGCTTCAGCTGTGACTACGTTTGAAACCTCAGTTCTGCTGAGCTTAAAAATTACAGGTTTAGTGTGATCCACTTTTAAATTGGGGGGAAAAATTCTTTTTAACTATAAAAGCAATACCCATTCATTGTTTAAAAAACAAACAAACACACACTGAGAAAATACACAAACACTTCCCCGGCCATCCAGTTGTTGGAACTCCTTGCTTCCACTGCAGGCGGCTCAGGTTCAGTCCCTGGTCCGGGAACCAGAGCCTGTGTGCTGCTCTGCGTGGCAAGAAAAAAGGAAAATATAGGGAAGAACGAAGAAGGAAAGAAAGAAAACTCATTTACCACATCATCACCTTGGAAAAAAGAAAAAAACCTTGTTTTAGAAGTGGGAAAATTATGACTCGGAGGGGTCCAAGAAACATTGCCTTTTTTTTACTCATTTGCTATAAATCGAATTTATCCTGTGTCTTGCTAGGTTGGCAGAAAATACAGCTACAGTCGATATTACGTATTTAGTTCAGGGAAATTTTTTGTTTCAAACCCTTTTTACCTCTAGTGGGTCTGGGTTTTGGAGAGCAAAATCCAGGAAGTCCTGTTACAGCCTTCCGCTGAGACTAGTAAGCGGCCTGAATGAAGCAAAGAAAACAAGGAAAATACGGGCAAATGGAAGCTGAGATCTCACGGAGCTCCCGAGCCGAGCCCCGGCCTCGCGGCAGGACAGGCCCGGACGGCCTCCTGCTCCCAGCTCAGGGTGGCCCGCTCGGGGCTCAGGAGCGTCTGTCTTGGGGCGCTTCGGCCCTGCCCCACACCTCGTTCCTGCGGTGGAGGCCAGCTCCCTCTGCAGGGCTGCTCGCCGAAGGCGAGAGGGTGTCCGGGGTCTCAGCCTGCGTCTCTCACCCGCCCCTCCAGACCTGGCCATCAGGGACACCTTCGCCGCCGCCTCTGAGAGGCTCTACGGCAGCAGCCCGAGGCCCCTGGGAAACGACAGCGCCGCCAGCTTGGAGCTCATCAACGACTGGGTGGCCAAGAAGACCAACCTCAGGATCAGGCGGCTGCTGGACAGCCTGCCTGCGGACACCCGCCTCATCCTCCTCAACGCGGTCGCCCTGAGCGGTAAGGGGGCGTCTCCCCATCCTGAGGTCTTCCTTCCCCTCCTGGCTTAAAGCCCACTCAACCCCAGGTTCCAGCCCTGGATCCACCGTACCTGCCCCACCTGTGCCCACAGGGCGCTTAACTCCCTTGCCCCCCACCCACCCGCCTTAGAGTCACCCTCCCCCTGCTCCTCCCTCTAGCCAAGTGGAAGATAGCCTTTGATAAAGGCAGAACGAGCTCGATGCCCTTTTACACCAAATCCTCTGCCATCAAAGTGCCCATGATGAACAGCAAGAAGTACCCTGTGGCCTCTTTCACGGACCCGACTCTGAAGGCCCGGGTGAGTTCTTGGCCCTCCCCACTCCTGTCTCAGAGCCTCTTGCGCGTCCTGACTTCCTTTCTGCCCTGGCTCCATTGGTGTGGGGCTCACCCTTCCACTGGAAACTCATCTTTTCTCCTGCTTCCATCTCTGTTTCCACCCTGTCTTTTCTTCTTCTCCCCCTCTCCAGCCTGGGCCAAGGGAGGCATTATATATTTGAGTTGAAAAGCAAGATTCTAAAGTTTCCTCCTGCGTCTCTGCCGCGTCAAATGGCAAAAAGTGAGTCGTGTTCCTGTTCTATGTCTTGGTGTCTGTTCCCAGTCACCCCGCCAGTAGACCCTGCCTCCTTAGGAACTCCTCTGTGTGTGTGCCGGTGTACACATGCATCTGTGTGCGTGTGTGTGCACATGTCTGGGTATATCCACGTGTTCATGTATGTAGTGAGTGCATGCGTGCACATGTGTTAAATGGGTCGAGTTCCCTGGCAGAAACTGAACAGTATGATTTCAGTGAACGGAGAGGGAAGGAAGAGAGACCAGATGCTTTCTTGGCTTTCTCTCTCATGTTGGTATTTCTTTCTTAAACTTTTTGTCTTGTGTACAGCCAGTTAGGGCTTCCCAGGTGGCTCAGTGGTAAAGAATCTGCCCACCAATCCTGGAGAGGCGGGAGATGTGGGTTTGATCCCTGGCTCGGGAACATCCCCTGGAAAGGAAAATGGCAACCCACTCCAGCATTCTTGCCAGCATAATTCCATAGACACAGGATCCTGGTGGGCCACAGTCCATGAGGTCACAGAGAGTCAGACAGGACTGAGCACACTCTTACACACTCACAGCTGCTTAACAAACACGCTGTGATGGTTTCAGGTGAGCAGCGAAGGGACTCAGCCCTGCGTGTACCTGGACCCACGCTCCCCCAGACCCCGCCATCCAGGCTGCCACATCGCACTGAACAGAGTTCCATATGCTGTGCAGCAGGCGGCTGTTGGTTTCCCGCTTTAAATATAGCACCGTGCACATGAGTGACCAGATACTTCTGCCTTGTTAGGGCAGCAGGGCACAGGCCTATGAGACAGGAAATGCCCTGTGGCGCGGGCTCAGGCTGCGGAGTGCGGGCCTGTGCTGGAACATGCCAGGCCTCTTCCCACCCTGCATGCTTTCCCACCCTTTCCCTCTGCTCGACCCTCTGCAGGCAGATCCCCACGTAACTTGTTCCTCTGGCTCATCCAGTGTCAGCTAAAAGGTCATCTCAGTGGAGGAGACTCCCCTCGCTTAAAGTCGCCTCCTCCTCGCCCTGCAACAGCCTCTCGTTTCATTACTAATATATCCATGGCACTGGATTGTCTTTGTATTGTTCAGTTGCTGAGTCGTGCCCAACTCTGTGACCCACTGACTTCAGCACACCAAGCT
Source organism: Madoqua kirkii (assembly GCA_006408675.1). Taxonomy (NCBI): domain Eukaryota; kingdom Metazoa; phylum Chordata; class Mammalia; order Artiodactyla; family Bovidae; genus Madoqua; species Madoqua kirkii. The sequence continues at coordinate 21,423 of SJYC01086064.1, read as the reverse complement.
TCCCTGTCCTTCACTGTCTCCCAGAGTTTGCTCAAACTCGTGTCCGTTGAGTTGGTGATGCCATCGCACCATCTCATCCTTGGTCGCCCCCTTCTCCTTCTGCCCTCAGTCTTCCCCTGCAGTCTGCCCTTTGCATCAGGTGGCCACAATATTGGAGCTTCAGCTTTAGCATCAGTCCTCCCAGTGAATATTCAGGGTTGATTTCCTTTAGGATGGACTGGTTGGATCTCCTTGCTGTCAGGAGGACTCTCAAGAGTCTTCCCCAGCACCACAGTTCAAAAGCATGGTACCACTATCTGAATTACCTTGTCTATTTGCCTATTTTGGAGAAGGCAATGGCACCCACTCCAGTACTCTTGCCTGGAAAATCCCATGGATGGAGGAGCCTGGTGGGCTGCAGTCCATGGGGTCCCTGAGAGTTGGACACGACTCAGTGACTTCCCTTTCACTTTTCACTTTCATGCATTGGAGAAGGCAATGGCAACCCACTGCAGTGTTCTTGCCTGGAGAATCCCAGGGACGGCAGAGCCTGGTGGGCTGGTCTATGGGGTCGCACAGGGTCCGACACGACTGAAGCGACTTAGCAGCATTTGCTTATTTAACTGCAGTATTGTCTGTCTCCTGGAGATATTGTGATCAGAGGCTTTCTCTCTCTTTTCCCTACAATATCTGAGGGCCTAGAGCAATGCACATATAATACGTGCTCATTATGTTTGCTGAATAAATGAACGAATTTGATGGAAGATGCTAAAGGGAGCAGCTCACTCAGAAAGAGTGGCTGGAAGATGTCACAGAAGCAGTTACTCTTGACCTCTCTTAGCCACCTGTGCACTTCTCCGCCTCTCCATCCATCCATCCCTGCCCAGCGGCTTTCAGCATTCCCAGCTGTTTAACAGAGCCGGAACAGGAACAGAGCCGGAACAGGCGTGCAAGGCAGAAGTGTGAGGATGCCGGGCAGGCCTGCGCATGGCTCTGACTCAGAGTATCTGCAGGGAGAGTGTTGGTGTGATGGGTTTTTAATGACAAAGGAGGAGGGTTTTAGGCAAGCCCCCTCCCATTCTTCGGGGTTGGCCAGGTGACTCAGATGATAAAGAATCCACCTGCAATTGAAGAGGCCTGGGTTCGATGATCCCTGGGTCGGAAAGATCCCCTGGAGTAGGAAATGGCAGTCCACTCCAGTGTTCTTGCCTGGAGAATCCCATGGACAGAGGAGCCTGGCAGGCTACCGTCCTCAGGGTCCCAAACAGTCGGAGACGACTGAGCGACTAACGCTTTTGCTTTCACTTTCCCCCGCTCTTTACAGTTCCATGGATTTTAAACAAATACTTTACTTGATATGGACGTCCTTGGTGGCTCAGCTGGCAAAGAATCCACCTACAATATGGGAGACCTGGGTTTGATCCCTGAGTTGGGAAGATCCCCTGGAGAAGGGAACAGCTACCCACTCCAGTATTCTGGCCAGGAGAATCCCATGGACTGTATAGAGTCCATGGAGAAGAGTATAGAGTCTTGGAGAAGACTCTTGAGAGTTCCTCGGACTGCAAAGAGATCAAACCAGTTAATCCTAAAGGAAATCAGTCCTGAATATTCGTTGGAAGGACTGATGCTGAAACTGAAACGCTAATTCTTTGGTCACCTGATGTGAAGAACTGACTCACTGGAAAAGACCCTGATGCTGGGAAAGAGTGACGGCAAGAGGAGAAGGAGACGACAGAGGATGAGATGGCTGGATGGCATCACCGACACAATGGACGTGAGTTTGAGCGAGCTCCGGGAGTTGGTGATGGACAGGGAGGCCTGGCGTGCTGCAGTCCATGGGTCGCAAAGAGCCGGACACGACTGAGCGACTGAACTTCGCTTATTTGATGTAGTCACATTATAAATTCAAAATCAAAGTTTTACTTAAGCTCTTAAATTTTTAGCTGAAGTTGCTACATTATTAATAATATTTTTTTATAAAACACTTTCATTTGTTCTTCAATTAAACCAGATTGACCAGATTAAACTCCTTTAAACCATTTGTTTCATTTACAAATACGGTTAATTAATCTTCCCCTAAGCAATATGAGCTTTGTATATACTTTATAAATATACTTCATACATTTGGGATACTTGATTTTCTTTTTTAGCATGTCAAATACTTGACAGGACAGAATTGCACCCCTGTTTGTCCATATCTTGCTGGCATCTCAAGCCCACTTGTGAAAATTAAATTTGAAGAGTAAATCAACATTCAATCAACATCTCAACTTTATTCTCAAATCGAATGCAACTATCCTACCCCTCTTTGTCCAAAAGCATAAAGCTAGCATGTCTGACTCTTAAAAATTATACACGCTATTTTAAATAACAAACACAGATTACTTTGAACTTATCACCCAGTGTTCATACTACAGAATTGCTTTATTTTGTCATTCACATACTTCATTCTAAATGTTCCTGGGATTTAAGGAGTATTTCCCCAATGAAGGGGGTTAGGTTTACCAACTCAAGTATGCTAGGGTTCAGTTCAGTTCAGTTCAGTTCAGTCGCTCAGTCGTGTCCGACTCTTTGTGACCCCATGAATTGCAGCACGCCAGGCCTCCCTGTCCATCACCAACTCATGGAGTTTTCTCAAACTCATGTCCATTGAGTCGGTGATGCCATCCAGCCATCTCATCCTCTGTCGTACTCTTCTCCTCCTGCCCTCAATCTTTCCCAGCTGCAGAGTCTTTTCCAGTGAGTCAGTTCTTCTAATCAGGTGGCCAAAATAATGGAGTTTCAGCTTCAGCATCAGTCCTTCCAATGAACACCCAGGACTGATCTCCTTTAGGATGGACTGGTTGGATCTCCTTGAAGTCCAAGGGACTCTCAAGAGTCTTCTCCAACACCACAGTTCAAAAGCATCAGTTCTTCAGCACTCAGCTTTCTTCACAGTCCAACTCTCACATCCATACACGACTACTGGAAAAACCATAGCCTTGACTAGACGGACCTTTGTGGGCAAAGTAATGTCTCTGCTTTTCAATGCTATCTAGGTTGGTTATAACTTTCCTTCCAAGGAGTAAGCGTTTTTTAATTTCATGGCTGTAGTCACCATCTGCAGTGATTTTGGAGCCCAAAAATAAAGTCAGCCACTGTTTCCACTGTTTCCCCATCTATTTGCCATGAAGTGATGGGACCAGATGCCATGATCGTCGTTTTCTGAATGCTAGGGTTACCAGCTGGAAATTTCAAGGCCACAGCGTGGGCATTTTTGGTCAGAGAGGCGAGGCTCGTACGCGGGAGTGGCGTGCAGTTCCTGGCCGGCGCCCATGCAGGTGCCCTGTCAGCGGCGCCCGAGAGGCCTCGCCCCTCAGTGACGCGGCAGTGAGCAGCCTGCTTCTTCTGAACCAGTTTTTCAAAGTCCAGCAACTGATCGGTTTCAGTTAACGTCTTCATTGCCCAGTTGAATTCTGCATTCTAGATTGTTCTTGTCCACCTCTCAGCCTGAACCTTAGTGCCGTTTCAGCGATAGTCTCTTCTGTCCTATCAGTCTGGGGTTTCCCAGTCTTGGCGCTATTGGCGCTTGGGGTTCAGAAATTCTCCGTGTAAGGTGCTGTTCCCGGCACTGCAGAATTTAGCGGCAAGCCTGACTTCTACCCACTAGACTCCAGTAACGCTCTGAGCGGCTGTTTCTGCCAGCTCCAAGCATTACCAAATGTCCATCGGGGGCAAATCATCCCGAGCTGACAACACTCGTGTATTGGACTTGTGGTTCCTGAATTTCTCTCCTACTTTTGTCTGGCCCCCAGTTGTAAGTCTTTCTACTGGCAGACTGCAAAGCAGGCTAGGATCAGCTTGTCTACCATGTTGAATGCCAGACTAGGTTAATGCCTACCCTCAAGGGCAGGGAAAAGCCGTCGAAAGTCTTTGGAAGGACAAGCCTGATAACTCTGATGGGACGGCATGTGCTTTCTATGCCTTATGCACAACATGCATGCACGGAGCTGGGCTCAGAGGTCCGTGGCTTGCCTGCATCGCGCAGCTCACCAGTGGCAGAGTACGGGTGTGATCTTCAGCCTGTGAAATCACTCTGGCTCATTTCTCTGCCTCTCACCAGTACAGGGTCAGACGAGCGCTGTTTGCCTGCCTGGCCGCCCCATCTCGTGGCAAAGCCTGCGAGCCTAGTTCTACTCCTTGCTGAAACAGCACAGACTGGAGACCAGCCTTGGGTCCCAGAAGGTAGGGGCCAGGAGAGAGCGGGGCAGGAAGACTGATAGGGTGCCTCTCTTCCTCTCCAGGTGGGCCGCCTGCAGCTGTCCCACAACCTCAGCTTTGTGATCCTGGTGCCCCAGACTGTGAAACACCATCTCCAAGACCTGGAGGAGGCTCTCAGCACCTCTGTCTTCGAAGCTGTCATGAAGAAGCTGGAGATGACCAAGTTCCATCCCACTCACCTGACAATACCTCGCATCAAAGTGCAGAGCAGCCAGGACATGCTGGGTGAGTCCCGGCAGCCCCAGGCCGATTCTAGGCCCACAGGGGAAGAGGTTGTGTGTGGCGGGGATGGGCCTTAAAATGTGGGCAACACTGTCTTGAGTATTTTTCACATCCATCTTCTCAGGCTGGGCTTCCCAAGTGGCTCAGCGGTAAAGAATCTGCCTGCTAGTGCAGGAGATGCAGGAGACCCGGGGTCGATCCCTGGGTCGGGAACATCCCCTGGAGGAAGAAAGGGCACCCCACTCCAGATGGCACCCCACTGCAGGATTCTTGCCTGGAGAATCCCATGGGCAGAGGAGCCTGGCGGGCTACAGTCCATGGGGTCGCACAGAGTCGGACACGACTGAGCGACTAAATACACACACACGTGCCATACATATCCCTCCGTTTTCTTTCATCAAACTTGGTCTCTTAATAGATGATCTCATTTCCCGATCTCGTTTCACGCCCTGGTGCGTGATGTCATTTGAGAACTTGCGTCCTCCTTCTGATCCGTCACCTCGTTTCCAAGGTCCTCGTTGATGAGGCCACTTGTCAGGGTTTTAGGGGGCTTGGGGCCAGGCCTCTGACCGCTTGAGAGGAAGTGGTGGCTGGAGTGAAGATGGGCCTCCGGATTAAGGAGCCCGCGAACCGGACTGGAGGGCGCGGTGTAGCGTGATTACAGTTCGATGAACAAGGAAGAGGAGGAGAGAGAGAAGGTTGGAACTTGAGGTCAACCCAGGAAATTCAGGGCCCGCGTCTCCAGCTGCTGAGGTTCCCGTGCTGGTCGTTTTTGGTTTTGTTTCTTAATGTGATTTTACTTTGAAAAGTAATTTAAATGACTATTTTTTAACTTTTGCTTTTTATGCAGTTTTTAGAGACTGCTTTCCGTTTCGCGTCTGCCGAGCGTTGGCCGCGCGCCCCTGTCGACAGTTGTGCAGGCCTCTGACGCGCTGCTTTCCCCCGTCTGCACCCTAGATTACTTTGACTTCATCTACGACGTCAACCTGTGCGGGCTGACGGAGGACCCGGACGTGCAGGTGTCTGGGATCCGGCACCAGGCCACCATGGAGCTGGCGGAGAGCGGCGTGGAGGCGACCGCGGCCTCAGTCGTCTCCGTGGCCCGCAACCTGCTGGTCTTCGAAGTGCAGCAGCCCTTCCTCTTCCTGCTCTGGGACCAGCAGCACAAGTTCCCGGTCTTCATGGGCCGGGTGTATGACCCCAAGGGCTGAGCCGCCCCCGGGGCCTCGGCTTCCCAGCTGCAGCCCACTCTGTGCTTGCCCCTCCCTGCTTCCCACCTCAGGCCTGCCCTCCACCCGAAGGCTCCCTTGGGGTCCCGTGAGGGGCCCAGCTTCCCTCCTCCCTTACGGTGACCTCTCCAAAGCACGTTTTGCCGCTTTCTCTGGTACAGATACAGCAGACTTCACAAATAAAACCTGGCAGACATGCCTTTCTCTCTCATTCGCCTTTCAACTTAAGAAGACGAGGGCTTCCCTGGCCCCCGTATCAGCTAGCTACTGCTGTGTAACAAGTCACTCCAAACTTAATGGCTTAAAATAGCAACCGTTTATTATCTCACCAAAGTCTGGGAGTTAGGGCTGACCTCACTGATCTGGGCTGGGCCAGGCAGACCTTCCCTGTGCTCGCTCATATGTCTGTAAGAGTCGGTGGGGTGATCGAGGGTGGGGGGGGACTGACCTACAGTGGCCTCCGCTGGACCACCTTGGTTCTCTGCATATCCATCTCCTGGATCCTTCCAGCAACGCTCACCTGCGGTGGCACAGTTTCCAAGTGAAGAGTCAGAGACAGGCAGTCCTTTTCACACCCTCCAGCGCGCCTTGCAGCAAATCTACACCGTCCTGTCGGCCAAAGCAAGGCCCGTGGCCAGACCTAGGAGCAGAGCGGGAAAGCGCTACCGAGTGGAAGGGCCGGGCCACTCACCGAGCGCTGCCAGTGCAGTCTGTTTATCACAGCCTGTATCGTGCTCATTCGCTTGCAGCAACAGCAGTAACAACAGCAGCTAACGTTGTTGAGCACTCACGCAGGCCATCCGCTAAGAGCTCTGCGTGCGTGCTTAGTCGTGTCCGACTCTGCGACCCCGTGGACTGTAGCCTGCCAGGCTGCTCTGCCCACGGCATTTCTCAGGCAAGAGTACTGGAGTGGGCTGCCTTTTCCTTCTCCAGGGGATCTTTCCAACCCAGGGATCAAACCCTCGCCTCCTGTGTCTCCTGCATGGGCAGGCAGATTGCAGACATCAATCCTCACAGCTTTATACGGTGAACTCTAAACTTGAAGAGGCCAAGTCTTGCCCAGAATCCTGCAGTTTCAGCGCCAGAACTGAAATTGCAAAGTGCGTCCTTAGACTGAGGTCTGAGCTCTTATCCACTCTCGTCTGTGTCCCTCGCCTTCTATCTCCAAATCCTGCCTTTTCTTCATCGTTCATTTGCTCAACGAATTTATTGAGCACCCAGCGTGTGTCGGGCACTGGGCTAAGCACAGAGGAGATAAAGATGATGTGAACCTAAGGCCCACCTTCAAGATCTATATCTTGATGGGGGAGACAGATAAGGAAGATAGGCTTCTAACACAGAGCATTTGTTTTTTAGTCTCCGAAGACATCTCTTGACACATTGTCCCCGTTCCCAGCTTGTACCCCTTCTCATGGGCGCTCCGACTCTGAGCCCGTCTCTTTCCCTCTTTCCCATTCTGCTTGCCTCTCATCCCACCGTTTGTCTCCATCTCCTGTCTCTGTTTATGTTTCTCCATCCCTCTCATTCCCGCCCCTGGGCCCCCACGTCTCTCCTGCGGCCTCTTCTCTCCTCCTCCTGTCCTCTCCTCCTCTCCTCTCCTCCCCCCCTCTCCAGGGGTTTCTGAGAGGGGGAAATGGAAGACGTGGCGGCTGCTCATGGCGTATCCCCTGCCCTGCCATTCATCCAGTTTTGCTTGCTTCCCCATCTCAGACTGTGCTTCAGGACCCAGCCCCCTGTGTGGACTGTTTTGGGGGCAAAACCTCAGAGGCCAGGTCCCCATACAGAGCCTTCCTTGCAGCTCAGTCTTCCAACCAAGGCTAACAGCCAAGAGTCATGCAGACATGACCAGCAGCAAGGCGGGCACAGGGAGATGCTGGTCCCGCTCCATGCACAGAGCCATCTCTGCGGGCCCTTCTCTTCCCGTTTCCTCAGCCTTCTGGGAAGACGCCAAATTTCCATCAAGGGGGCTGGCTTTGCACTGAGTCTTCCATGAGGAACTGCTGGAAGCAGTCACCTCCCAAATGTCGGAAGACTCACCCCTCTTTGGGGAGACCCTGATGTGATGAATACGGTGTTGAGTGCCAACCCCAAATCTGAAGGAGAGGGTGGTCCTGACCCATCGGCACAGAGCTTGCAGGGCTTTTGATCCTCCCCACCGTGCTGAGAGTCTGGTATTACTTCTGTTTGTGAGATCAGGAAGCAGAGACTCAGAAAGATTAAGGAACTATCCAGAGACTGTGCCTGTGCTCAGTGGCTAAGTCGCGTCCCACTCTCTGCGACTCCGTGGACGGCAGCCCACCAGGCTCCTCTGTCCATGGCATTCTCCGGGCAAGAAGACTGGAGTGGGCTGCCGTGCCCTCCTCCAGGGCACCTTCCCGACCCAGGGGCGGCACCCACAATGGCAGGCGCTTTCCTCACCACGGAGCCATTTGGGGAGCCCTAAGGCCACACGGCTGTAAACTGATTCCAGGTTGTCTGAACAGGTGGCGTGCTTGGCCAGGCTTATTTCCTTTTTGCCCAAACTAGACCATAAATCAGATCTCTGTTTATGTCCTGTACCATGTACCCCACCATGCCTATCAAAGTGCTTTACCCTTAAAAAACAGACAAAAAAGAAACAAAACTGTTGAGTGAATGAATGATTTAACGAATCAATCATTGAACAGGGGAGGAACAGAATGTCATACATCACGAATCACCACATCCAGGCGGGGAGGAACAGAATGTCATACATCACGAGTCACCACGTCCAGGTAGGGGGGAGGAGGAAACTGTCATACATCTAGAAAGAGTAGAAAGTCTGAGATGAAGGAAGTTTAAATATTCTCCGTTCTGAGAATTTTCTTGTAAGAGGGCATGTGTCAGTTTGGGGGGTTTGGCTTAATATGGTCAACATCTACTCAGCTGCTGAGTAAGTGAGCCCACGAGGGCCCCGCGGGTTGGGGTGGCCTTGTCTGCCTGCTACAGTCAGCTCGGGGGTCAGCTGGCAGGTCTGATGAGGTTTGGCTTTGGGCTTGCACGGCCTCTTCCATTCGGCTGGGACCCTGGCTGACATGAGCCGGCTCACGGGCTCTGCTCCAGCGGGCCTCTCCCCTCCCAGGCGGCTACTCTGGTCCTGTTCAAACGGAGGTTGCAGGGGTCTAAGAAAGTGACGGGACGAGCAAAGTCTCTCGAATCTGAAGCCAGGAAGTAACATCACGTCACTGATGCCTCGGTCTATTGGCCAAAGCAAGTTACCAGGCCAGCTTAGGCTCAGAGGGTCAGGACAAGCTGTCCACATTTTTTTTCAGCCACGCCTCACAACCTGCGTCATCTTAGCTCCCTAACCAGGGACTGAGCCCAGGCCCTGAGCAGTGAAAACTCAGAGTCCCAACCACTGGACCGCCAGGGAATTCTGCAAACGTGTCCACTTGCAAAGAAAAGACCTGCGGCATCTTTTTGCCAAAGGCATGCCTTTAAGGAAGCAAGAATGATGGAGACCACCGTTCTAATCGACCACAGCGGGCGGAGCGTGTATGTGCAGAGAGTATTAGCGAATTGCCCAGCAACTCTGACATTGTCCTGAAGGAATCAGGAGCGTCTTGCCTGTGTCCTTATAATATTACAAACAACGGACTAGCTTCACGTGAGGTGTTGCTTGTGTATAACTCACTCTTCCTTTTCCGGCGTCTCTGTGACTGGCACCCTTAACCCAGCTCCTCCATTTGGCTAGCATCACTTTTGAGAAAGACAGAAAGCCACACGCTCATAGACACACATATCTGAGACCCCCGCCCTCTTGACCTGCCCCGCTGTCCCACCCTGGCGGAGGCAGATTTCCAGGGGCCTGCTACCCACCCCCAGGGACCCCGTCCTCCCCTGGTGGGTGTGGTGAATGGTACTGACGTCATGGACATGAGTTTGAGCAAGCTCTGGGAGTTGGTGATGGACAGGGAGGCCTGGCGTGCTGCAGTCCATGGGGTCTCAAAGAGTCGGACAGGATTGAGCGCCTGAACTGAACTGAACTGATTCTGAGAAAGAATCCTGAAGTCGGTCAAGCTGCCCTGCAGTGAGTCCTTACTGCCACGTGGTGGCGCTGTTGAAACCTGGCCCTGTGTAGCCTCTTCACACATCATCTCTTCCAGATATTTAAAAAAATATTTTTATATATTTATTTATTTGGCTGCACCAGGTCTTAGCTGCAGCATGTGGCATCTAGTTCCCTGAGCGGAGACTGGACTCAGACTTCCTGCACTGGGAGTAAGGAGGCTTAGCCACTCGACCAGGGAAGTACCTGTTCCAAGATTCTGAAATAGCCGAAAGTGAAAGTGAAGGTCACTCAGTCGTGTCCAGCTCGTTTCCACCCTGTGGACTATACAGCCCATGGGATTTTCCAGGCCAGAATACTGGGGTGGGTAGCTGTTCTTTCTCCAGGGGATCTTCCCAACCCAGGGTTTGAACCCAGGGCGCCCATGTTACAGGAGGATTATTTACCAGCTGAACCACCAGGGAAGCCCCAAGCAGCCGATGTGGGGATTTAAACTTTGATTCCAAAATTAACAGTTTAAACTCATTCAGCCACTGCTTTCAAAACAGTGGTTCTTTAGGTTCTGCCTAGATTCCAGAAGACGTCCTGATCTGAGCCACACGCTGTGTCAGAATTTGCTCAGTCCCCATGAACCCTTAGGGCTAGCATTGAGAACCACAGTAACAGTAAAAACCACCTAAACACGCATCAAGCATTTACCAAACCGAGAAGTTTTCACAGGTTGCATAATTTCTTTTAAGAGGAGATCACACCTTAGGAAAAAAATGTTACCAAAGACACCGGATAATTTGACTTACATACTTTGACACTGCATTTTCCAGAAGAATAATCATGAAAGACAGCATCATAAAAAGCAGAGAAATCACCTCGCTGACAAAGGTCTGTATTTCCAGCCACGGTTTTTCCAGTAGTTGTGTACAGCTGTGAGAGCTGGGCGAACAGCTGATAGACCAGCTTCTTTATAGAGAAGGCTGAGTGCCAAAGAACTGAGGCTTTCGAACTGTGGTCCTGCAGGAGACTCTTGAGAGACCCTCCCACAGCAAGATCAAACCGGGCCATCCGAAAGGAAATGGAGGGTGAGATGCATGCAGAGGATATCACGGGACTTTGCAATTCCACATGTAAAATAGATGGCCAGTGGGAATTTGCTGTAAGACTCGGGGAACTCACACAGGGGCTCTGCGACAGTCGAGAAGGTTGGGATGGTGAGTGAGACGGGAGGCGGGTTCGGGAGGGAGGGGACACGGATGTAAATATGGCCGACTCTTGTTGATGACTGACAGCCACAAAATTCTGTAAAGCATTCATCCTTAAATTAAAAAAACAAAGTGAAAAAAAAACCTAAAGAAAATCAACCCTGAATATTCATTGGAAGGACTGATGCTGAAACTGAAGCTCCAATACTTTGGCCACCTGATGCGAAGAGCTTCAGCTGAAAAGGGTCTTAGAGAAGACCCTAACGCTGGAAAAGACTGAGGGCAGGAGGAGAAGGGGATGACACAGGATGAGACGGTTGGATGGCATCATCGACTCAGTGGGCATGAATTTGAGCACACTCGGGGAGAGAGTGGAGGACAGAGGAGCCTGGTGTGCTGCAGTCTGTGAGGTCGCAAACAGTCGGACGTGACTCAGTGACGAGCAACAGAAACGACGGCAGGGAGAGGGATCTTCAGCCGCGCCTGCATTTATGCGGTTTTTCATTAACTAAACACTAAACATCTCGCGCTTCACTGAGCAGGCACTCCTAAATGAACTTCTTGGCATGTTACGACAGTTACTTGGGCTTTTTCATAGTTTTTTTTTTTTTTAATCATATCTAACTTCCATTACAAAGTTATTGATTTTGGAGAGTGGTTTTTGGCACGAACACAGCCACTTAATGACTCTAAGATAACATCGTTCTAGGATACAGGAAATGTTTTTATGATAATGTTGAGTATTAGAATAACAGCACATCTGTCAGTAATGCCACAGTCGGAAGCTATGATATACATAGGCAGCAGTTGATAAACGATGGAAACTTAACGAAGGTTCGTTACTTTGCCAACTCGAAGGACGCTGTCAGGCCACAATTGTGAACAGCCTAGAAACCACTCAGCATACCAATCCTGAAATCGTGCAACCTTGATTTTTTTAATTTAACGAGATCTGCTGCTTTTCGAATTCGAATAAAATATGATGGCACCACACCACTGGTGTTCAGTTGCTAAGTCGTGTCTGACTCTGTGAGGAGTTGGTGATGGACAGGGAGGCCTGGCGTGCTGCAGTCCATGGGGTCTCAAAGAGTCGGACAGGATTGAGCGCCTGAACTGAACTGAACTGATTCTGAGAAAGAATCCTGAAGTCGGTCAAGCTGCCCTGCAGTGAGTCCTTACTGCCACGTGGTGGCGCTGTTGAAACCTGGCCCTGTGTAGCCTCTTCACACATCATCTCTTCCAGATATTTAAAAAAATATTTTTATATATTTATTTATTTGGCTGCACCAGGTCTTAGCTGCAGCATGTGGCATCTAGTTCCCTGAGCGGAGACTGGACTCAGACTTCCTGCACTGGGAGTAAGGAGGCTTAGCCACTCGACCAGGGAAGTACCTGTTCCAAGATTCTGAAATAGCCGAAAGTGAAAGTGAAGGTCACTCAGTCGTGTCCAGCTCGTTTCCACCCTGTGGACTATACAGCCCATGGGATTTTCCAGGCCAGAATACTGGGGTGGGTAGCTGTTCCTTTCTCCAGGGGATCTTCCCAACCCAGGGTTTGAACCCAGGGCGCCCATGTTACAGGAGGATTATTTACCAGCTGAACCACCAGGGAAGCCCCAAGCAGCCGATGTGGGGATTTAAACTTTGATTCCAAAATTAACAGTTTAAACTCATTCAGCCACTGCTTTCAAAACAGTGGTTCTTTAGGTTCTGCCTAGATTCCAGAAGACGTCCTGATCTGAGCCACACGCTGTGTCAGAATTTGCTCAGTCCCCATGAACCCTTAGGGCTAGCATTGAGAACCACAGTAACAGTAAAAACCACCTAAACACGCATCAAGCATTTACCAAACCGAGAAGTTTTCACAGGTTGCATAATTTCTTTTAAGAGGAGATCACACCTTAGGAAAAAAATGTTACCAAAGACACCGGATAATTTGACTTACATACTTTGACACTGCATTTTCCAGAAGAATAATCATGAAAGACAGCATCATAAAAAGCAGAGAAATCACCTCGCTGACAAAGGTCTGTATTTCCAGCCACGGTTTTTCCAGTAGTTGTGTACAGCTGTGAGAGCTGGGCGAACAGCTGATAGACCAGCTTCTTTATAGAGAAGGCTGAGTGCCAAAGAACTGAGGCTTTCGAACTGTGGTCCTGCAGGAGACTCTTGAGAGACCCTCCCACAGCAAGATCAAACCGGGCCATCCGAAAGGAAATGGAGGGTGAGATGCATGCAGAGGATATCACGGGACTTTGCAATTCCACATGTAAAATAGATGGCCAGTGGGAATTTGCTGTAAGACTCGGGGAACTCACACAGGGGCTCTGCGACAGTCGAGAAGGTTGGGATGGTGAGTGAGACGGGAGGCGGGTTCGGGAGGGAGGGGACACGGATGTAAATATGGCCGACTCTTGTTGATGACTGATAGCCACAAAATTCTGTAAAGCATTCATCCTTAAATTAAAAAAACAAAGTGAAAAAAAAACCTAAAGAAAATCAACCCTGAATATTCATTGGAAGGACTGATGCTGAAACTGAAGCTCCAATACTTTGGCCACCTGATGCAAAGAGCTTCAGCTGAAAAGGGTCTTAGAGAAGACCCTAACGCTGGAAAAGACTGAGGGCAGGAGGAGAAGGGGATGACACAGGATGAGACGGTTGGATGGCATCATCGACTCAGTGGGCATGAATTTGAGCACACTCGGGGAGAGAGTGGAGGACAGAGGAGCCTGGTGTGCTGCAGTCTGTGAGGTCGCAAACAGTCGGACGTGACTCAGTGACGAGCAACAGAAACGACGGCAGGGAGAGGGATCTTCAGCCGCGCCTGCATTTATGCGGTTTTTCATTAACTAAACACTAAACATCTCGCGCTTCACTGAGCAGGCACTCCTAAATGAACTTCTTGGCATGTTACGACAGTTACTTGGGCTTTTTCATAGTTTTTTTTTTTTTTAATCATATCTAACTTCCATTACAAAGTTATTGATTTTGGAGAGTGGTTTTTGGCACGAACACAGCCACTTAATGACTCTAAGATAACATCGTTCTAGGATACAGGAAATGTTTTTATGATAATGTTGAGTATTAGAATAACAGCACATCTGTCAGTAATGCCACAGTCGGAAGCTATGATATACATAGGCAGCAGTTGATAAACGATGGAAACTTAACGAAGGTTCGTTACTTTGCCAACTCGAAGGACGCTGTCAGGCCACAATTGTGAACAGCCTAGAAACCACTCAGCATACCAATCCTGAAATCGTGCAACCTTGATTTTTTTAATTTAACGAGATCTGCTGCTTTTCGAATTCGAATAAAATATGATGGCACCACACCACTGGTGTTCAGTTGCTAAGTCGTGTCTGACTCTGTGCGACCCCGTGGACTGCAGCACGCTGAGCTTCCCTGTCCTTCACTATGTCCTGGAATTTGCCCAAATTCACGTCCATGGAGTCAGTGATACTGTCTAATCATCTCAGCCTCTGCCATCCCCTCTCCATTTGCCCCAGTCTTTCCAGCATCAGGGTCTTTTCAAATGATCAGCTGTTCGCACCAGGTGGCCAAAGCGTTGGAGCTTCAGCTTCAACATCAACATCAGTCTTTCCAATGAATATTCAGGGATGACTTCCTTTAGAATTGATTGGTTTGATCTGCTTCCAGTCCGTGGGACTCTCAAGAATTCATATCATTATTATCCCCTTTTTGCCAATGGAAAATGGAGCGTTAGAGAATAATTAATCCAGCCCCTCAAGGCCTCTAAACTGGTGCAAAGCAGAGTTGGAAGTAGACCCCAGTGCTTAATAACCTAGACTCCATTTTTCTCAAGGTAATTTTTTTTTTGTAACAACCTTGTGTATTCTCTGTCCTAAGACTTGTTTGAAATTATACTCAGCCGTGACCAAAATCTCTCCAAAATCTCGACTTAGAAAATATATATGTGTATTTGGCTGCACAGGGTCTTACTGTGGCACGTGGGATCTAGTTCCCTGACCGGGGATCAAACTCAGGCCCCTGCACCTGGAGTACGGAGTCTTAGCCATGGACACCAGGGAGATCTCCACCATCTTGAACCTTGAGAAGAAATGTTGGGGAAATATGAATTCCCCTTCTCCCAGAAAAAAGCTTTTAAGCAAACTGGGACACCTCTTCCGTCCTGACCTGTGCTGGATGGGGCAAGGGCACGTCATTATTTCCTCCCTGGGGACCCAGGCTACCTACCTGCCAAGTGAATTGTTCAAACTGCAAGTCCGTTTTAAGTGACCCAGACAAAAGTCTACATTTTACATGTTCCTCTCACTGTGTGTTTACCTGTGTCTTGATTAGCAACCTAGCACACGCGTACACTCATACAGAGGCATGTGCCTGCTGTGTGTGTGCTAAGCTGCTCAGTCTCCTCACTGCATGTGCCGTCTGTGTGCCTAAGTTTATAGTCCTGGCTGTCACTCTCCGTATTATAGCACATAATTTAAAAGAAAAAAATTAGTTTTTGAAGTATAGTTGATATATAGTGCTTTAGGTAGGTATACAGCAGAGTGATTGAGTTATACATGTGTATCTCTCTTCTTTTTCAGATTCTTTTCTATTATAGGTTATTAGGAGATCTTGACTATAGTCCCCAGTGCCGTACAGTAGGTCCTTGTTATTTATGGCTTCGATTATGCCCAACTCTTTGTGACCCTATAGACTGTAGCCGGCCAGGCTCCTCTGTCCATGGGGTTTCCCAGGCAAGAATACTGGAATGGGTAGCCATTTCCTTCTCCAGGGGAATCTTCCCGACCCAGGGATTGAACATGCGTCCCTTATGTCTCCTGCATTGGCAGGCGGGGCTTTACCACCAGCACCACCTGGGAAGCCCATAGATATGACAGTCACTCAGTATGTCCGACTCTGCGACCCCAAGGGGCACACAGTCTGTGGAATTCTCCAGCCCAGAATACCGGAGTGGGTAGCCTGGCCCTTCTCCAGCAGATCTCCCCGATCCAGGAAATGAACCGGGCTCTCCTGCATTGCAGGTGGATTTTTTACCAGCTGAGCTGCCAGGGAAGCCCAGATCTGCGCACGTACATGCAAGCGTGCATATGGGCACACACGCACAGGCATTCACTGTTATGAGGGAAGCCCCTGGTGTCCAGTGGCTAACTCCACACTCCCAAAGCGGGGGCCCCAGGTTTGATCCCTGGTCGGGGAACTAGCTCCCACATGCCACAGCTAGGACCCAAAGCAGCCAAATAAATAAATATTTTTAAAACACGCTAATACTTGGGTCACAAATAGACACATTCACTCGCATTCACACACACGTACAAACCTCTGGAAGGCTGTGTCAGAATTTCCCTGCAAACTTTACACCCAGCCTCAGCTCCAAGCCCTTGAGGAGGGCCTCCCAGGCACTCCCTGGAGTGTTCACCCGGGGAGCACTCCCGCAGGGGAAGGATCTCAGAGCTGCTCTTCGTTAATTACTTGCCCGGAACAGGTTCATCCATCATCCTGCGGTGACAGCCTGGCGGCCCGGCCCCGCCCCCCGCCGCCCAGTTCCTCCTTGGGTGACCGAGCAGAGCGGCTCCACAGAACCAGGGGCAGGGGCCGGCTCAGCAGACCGCCCTCCTCTCCTCTCCTCTCCTCTCCTCTCCTCTCCTCTCCTCTCCAGGGGCTCCCGTGAATCCCCCACTCCTCTCCCTTGCTTAATCCCCCTCACTCGGGGATTTTCCCACCTGCCCCACACAGAACTTCCTTTTCAGCATTTCCCTGAAACTTTGCAATCATCCCTGGTATTGTTTTGCCCGCTTTGCGGATGAAGAAAAGGAGCCTCGACGAAATGATTTGCTCAAGGTCACCTGGGAAGGCTCCATTGCGTTCAAACCAGACTCTGCAGTTTGCCTGGGATCCCAGCGTGTCTCTCAGCCCACCCCACCTGTGGGCGGGGGACTCCCCAGCTCAGGTCTCAGGTGTGAAGGGCTTGCTTACAGCTGAGGGGTTCCTCCTGGAAACCCCACGCGGACTCCGTCCTCCTCTTCTCTCCTAAACCAGCTTCAGGGCCAGAGTCTCAAGGAGATCCACAGTGGACACAAACAAGAGCCCCAGGGCCAAGGGTCAGGGGCCAAGGGCTGTCTCTTATACACATCTACCTTGATTTTTTTAATTTAACGAGATCTGCTGCTTTTCGAATTCGAATAAAATATGATGGCACCACACCACTGGTGTTCAGTTGCTAAGTCGTGTCTGACTCTGTGCGACCCCGTGGACTGCAGCACGCTGAGCTTCCCTGTCCTTCACTATGTCCTGGAATTTGCCCAAATTCACGTCCATGGAGTCAGTGATACTGTCTAATCATCTCAGCCTCTGCCATCCCCTCTCCATTTGCCCCAGTCTTTCCAGCATCAGGGTCTTTTCAAATGATCAGCTGTTCGCACCAGGTGGCCAAAGCGTTGGAGCTTCAGCTTCAACATCAACATCAGTCTTTCCAATGAATATTCAGGGATGACTTCCTTTAGAATTGATTGGTTTGATCTGCTTCCAGTCCGTGGGACTCTCAAGAATTCATATCATTATTATCCCCTTTTTGCCAATGGAAAATGGAGCGTTAGAGAATAATTAATCCAGCCCCTCAAGGCCTCTAAACTGGTTGCTCAGGTCTCAGGTGTGAAGGGCTTGCTTACAGCTGAGGGGTTCCTCCTGGAAACCCCACGCGGACTCCGTCCTCCTCTTCTCTCCTAAACCAGCTTCAGGGCCAGAGTCTCAAGGAGATCCACAGTGGACACAAACAAGAGCCCCAGGGCCAAGGGTCAGGGGCCAAGGGTCAGGGCCTGAGCAGATGATGCCTGGTTACAGGGTGAGATGAGAGGCGGGGGTCTGGGGCCACCGGACACACAGTCCCTGACCTGCGGGGTCCAGGGTCACCGCCAGCTCCTGCCCTGCGGCCACAGCGGGTGGGTCAACCCGTCCCCACCCCTGCTCATCCAGCCCTGCCGCATGGGGACTGGGTCCTCTGGAGATGACTCTGTGCCTCTTCAGAGGGTGAGGACCAGGGCAGTGCGGTCCTCATTAGAAAAAGCTGCTCCAAGTCCCATGCGTGAGACAGGGTGCTCGGGGCTGGTGCACTGGGATGACCCTGAGGGATGGGATGGGGAGGGAGGTGGGGGGGGTTCAGGATGGGGGACACATGTACACCCATAGCTGATTCAAGTCAATGTGTGGCAAAAACGACTACAATATTGTAAAGTAATTAGCCTCCAATTAAAATAAATATATTAATTTTTAAAGAAAAAATGACTATTGAAAAAAAAAAGAAAGAAAAAGCTGCTCCCCGTGTCTAAATAATTCTGAAAAACCCCTGGAGGGCAGGGTCGCCTCAGCTTCAAGCAGGGAGCCTGGCATCCTCCAAGCTGGCACTCAGTAGCCATCGGCTGAAGCGAAACGAAAGGGAAACGCCTTTCCAATGCCGTCCGTTGTCATTTTCACACTTCGGGCCGTGCTGGCCTCCGGCGGCGTCTCTAGCGTCTCTAGCGCGCGAGCGGGAGCCGCGCTGTAGCCGCGGTTCTCACGGGCTCCTCACAGCAGCGCTTCTCTCGCTGCAGAGCAGGGCCTGGCCCCGGCTCCGTAGCTGTGATGGACGGGCTTGTTTGTTCCCCAGCACTTGGGATCCTCTGGGACCGGGGATCGAACCTGTGTCCCCGGCGCTGGCAGGTGGACTCATATCGACTACGCCGCCAGGGCGCTCCTCACCCACTTATTCGAGTGCTGCCATCCTCGCGAGTCCAGTGGAGCCGCGTGCTCCCCTCCCCCCGGGAGTGCCCTTGCGCTTCCCGGTCAACAGCGCATGTCCACGAGCGGTTGCCTTTTCACTCCAGCTGCTAGGAAGCTCCTTGGGAGTACCGCAGACACCATCTAGGCCTATACAGGCTTTTGATTCAAAGTGGGCAACGTCCATATTTGAGTAAAGATCTTTTTTTCCCTAAAACAATGACATCGACGTTATTAGCTTTTGTGTCTCCTGAGGAAACCACTGGAGGTAGGAAACCCGAGGCGTGCTTCTCGGGGTCACTATCAGCTAGGATTTTGCCTAACGGGTTATTTCTCAAGGAGGGGACCACACATTCACAGTGCATGGTCCTTCCTCCTCCCTGCTTGCTGCTCAGGCCTGTGTCCCCGGGTCAGGATTTAGGGCTTGTGGAGGGCTGGCTTCAGGGGGAGCCGAGGGATGGTTCTGCACCCTGCCTGTAAGGGAACGTCTGGAGCCGGGAATGTTCGTGACTCTGGGATTCAACAGTGTGACTGCAGATGTCTTATCTGTCCAGACAGGCACTCCGTAACTGTCCCCTGTCCCTCTAAAAGATGTGCAACATCTGTAGAACCCTCAGATTCACCCACTTGTTTATTTCCACCTAAGATGTTTCATCTAACAAGTATTTACATCCCAGAAAACAAAAACCCAGCAAACCATCAAGCTCCCCACCAAACAGTACTGAAAGGAAGGGGAGAACTAGTCTCTGGTAAGAAGCACCGCTCTCTTCTGTAGCTGCTTATTTGTCTAGTTTTGGCTGCGCTGTGTGGCATGTGGGAGCTTATTCCCAGACCAGGGATGGAACCCACGCCCCCAGCATGGGAAGCTTGGAAACTCAGACCACTGGACCACCAGGGAAGTTCCAAGAAGCACCAGTCTCGCATCATCAATCACAACAGCTGAGAGGCAGAAGCAATCTAAACATCCATCTGGACAAAGAATATGTGGCTAAAGAAAATGAAGTATATCCATACAGTGCAATGCGACTCAGTTTAAAAAAGAAAAAATTTTGCCATACTACATCCTACAACAGGGATGGAACTTGAGGACGTCGTGTCATATCAGTAGACTTGGCCATGGTTTGCCTCTGGTCACTGCTGAAATCAGCCAGGGACAAAAGACAAATCACATCCAAGTCTACTGATACGAGGGGTCTAACGGAGCCAAATTCTCAGAGAATAGAATGGTGGTTGCCAGGGGCTGGAGGGCGAGGGAGCAGGGGTCTGGATCTTCAGTAGCTGGGCGGTTCAGTTCTGTAAGATGAGAAGGTTCTAGAAACCTGTTACTTGACGAGGTGCAGTAGTAGCGTAGTAGCGCTATGGACTAAAAATGGCTCAAAAGGTGAACTGTATGTTTCTCAACCACAATTCTTTTCTTAAAAAAGGCACCATTCATGGGCCACAAGTCTGTCCCAGGGTTTCCAAGGAGTGAAGGGCTCGCTGTAACCGTACACAGTGGGTGTTGTTTTCCTCGCTGCATAAAGGGAGGCAAGGAGCGGCCTGTAGACCTGTTGGAAGCTGTGGCCGTCTGCCTCCCGGCAGCCATGCTTTCTGGCCACGGCGGGCGCCTGCACGCGGGGCTGGCCGCAGTTCACCACTCCACAGACGAGGCAGAGAACGGGAGCAGAGAGGAAGTCCTCTGGCTTTGCAAGGCCAGACTTTCCAGGCCAAACCACCTCCTCAGGCACGCCATCGGTCCCCGCAGCACGTCCCCACTTCTTCCTTTGTGATAGCACTCTTGATATTTAGCTGGTTGGTTACCCGGCCACCTGAAATATGAGCAACTCCTCCCTCGAAATCGCTGGGACCATGTGACTACATTCTGGCCAATGGGATGTAAGAAGAAGTATCATAGACAACCTCTGAAGAGTCTCTTTACAAGAGGGGCACATCCTTCTTCAGTCCTTTCTCCCCTCTACAGGCTGGAATGAAACACGATGGCTGGAGCTTGAGTGGCCATTATGGACCATGAGGTAGAAACTGACATTAACTGGTAACCCACCCATAGCACCTCGACGCTGCCATGTAAGGCCCCTGCACGCAAGGAGGGCATCTGACTTAACGCTGCGTGTGTTGCGTACGAGAGAGATCGAGGTCGTCTCGTTGGTCCTGACAGGCCTAGCAGGACCCAGATCCTTTAGGGCTGATTGTTGGATGAAATCACAAGACACCAAGCGCCCACAGGGAAAGCACAGAGGTTCTCAAGACAGACACGGGTTAGAAGTCAAGGCCACGGGCTTCTCCTGTTTGCCCAGTCATGCATTCAAAAGTAAAATCTGAGGGCTCACTATGTGCTAGGCACTGCTGTAGCCCTGGAAATAGCGTCACACAAGACAGCCCCGGTCCCTGGGGGTCCTGGACTGCTATGGCTCATACTGTCTTCTTTCTACTTCCTACCGTGTGATAGAAATGTCCCTCACCCATGGGAGGTGGGGGTGGGGGAGGGAATTTTTAAATGGGGTCAAAGAGGGCAAGAGGAAATTGCACCTCTCCCGAGACTCTCAGGAGATCTCCTGAGGAAGCCCATTTTGGAGCAGCAGAGGAGAGATTCCTATGTCTTGTTCTGGCTTGCTCTGCGTGGGAGGGGGGGGGTGGGGGGGGTGGAGCAGAGAGCTGAGATAAGAAATCAATAAACTCACCTGAGAATCCACCAGCGGAGCCGGCTCTTTGAGTTTCTCCAGCATCCCACAAAGGCTCCAGCTGCCGGAAACGATTCCTGATATCAGTCC
>SJYC01086063.1:0-32223 GCA_006408675.1 Madoqua kirkii | reverse complement strand
GGGGGGGGGTGGGGGGGGTGGAGCCGAGAGCTGCGATAGGAAATCAATAAACTCACCTGAGAATCCACCAGCGGAGCCGGCTCTTTGAGTTTCTCCAGCATCCCACAAAGGCTCCAGCTGCCGGAAACGATTCCTGATATCAGTCCTGGCCAAGGCAGTAAGCAGTGCCCCGGTGGAGCCTGCATTTTCTAAACTGAGACCGTGGCACAGTGTCTGAGCAGCCGCCGGCCCTGTGGGGTCCACGGCAACCGGAAAGTTCTGAAACCAGAGCTCTCTGCAGATACGGATTCGGGGCATATGACGTTGAATCGTACTGGCTTGGCATGTCCCCCTACAATCCTTTTGCTGCTAGAAATTAATAAATCTAGCTGCTCATTGCAACACTGTTCATAATACTCAAGATGTGGGAACAGCGTAAATGTCCATTGACAACGCGTAGGTACAGGGAATGTGGCGAAGGCACACAGTGGAGTGGGGTTCAGCCTTAGAAACAGCAGGAGCTTCCGCAATGAGTGAAAGCATGGGTGAGCCTTGAGGACATCACGGGAAATAAAACAGGCCCATCGCAGAAAGACAAGTGCTGTGTGAGTCCACGGACATGACGTTTCCAAAACAGACTCTCAGGAGCAAAGAATGGAACAGTGATTGCCAAGGGCTGGAGGCAAAGAAAATGGAAAATTACTAATCAACCAGCATAAAGCTTGAATTAAGAGAGACGAATAAATCCTAGAGATCTGCGGGACAACATGGTGTCTATTGTCAATAATACTGCACTGTACACTTTAAAACCTGTTAACAGGGTAAATATCCTGTTGTATGTTAAGCATACTTACCATAACAAGATAATTTTTAAAAAATCTAGCAGTGAACGAACAATTGATCTTGTATGAAGTGTTCTGACTGTGGCCCCTGGGAAACTGTCGTTCTATCTAGGGAGATGTAACAAGGAAAAATTAAAAGGCACACTCTCTCCTCGCAGGGAGACTCGGGGCTTGATGGGCAATCAGACATAGACCAACCAAGCCCCGTGAGGCAGCAGCTGCAATGAGAAAGGCAAGTCGGGTTCAGTCTGGAAGGCATGTAATGCCACGTTAAGAAGTTCAGAACGTGTTCTCTGTATGAAGGTCTAACCTGAACTGATGAAAGGTGAGCACAATATGTAGTAAATGGACTCCGGAGGGTTCATACTCGAAATGTACATCAAAACACAAAATATAGATTTTTCTAGAAAGATCTACCTTACCCATAGATTTCATCAGCTTTTAAAAAAAAAGGCTCCTTAACCCAATAAAAGCTTCCCTGGTGGCTCAGAGATAAAGAATCTGCTTGCCAATGCAGGAGACACCGGTTTGGGAGATCCCTGGGTTGGGAAGATCCCCTGGAGAAGGAAATGGGAACCCACCCCAGTGTTCTTGCCTGGAGAATCCGACGGACAGAGGAGCCTGGCGGGCTACAGTCCACGGGGACACAAAGAGTCAGACATGACTGAGCGATTAGAAAACAACAACCCAATAAAGGTTAGAAAATGTGGTCTGGGCACTAGAGAGCCATCACAGTTCAGGGCAGGTGAATGGTCTGAGGTCCGTGTTGCGGACTCACACTCTGATGGAGGGGAGGTGGAAGGAAGGCTTTTCAGAGGATGAACCAAAACCTCAGGGTGGATATTAAGCTGACAGGCAGATAACATCTGAACGCATAGGATTCAGGGCAGTTCTGGATGAAAGAGGCGTAGGGAAAGAACAGGAAAGATCAGAATTACGATTGGGACTCCCAGGAGAAAGATGACAAAGAAAGTATGAGTGACTTTCCAATGACACAATTTCTAATGATTTGCCTTAGAGTCAGAGGCAATATTTTCACAACACCAGCCCAAACTGCATTCCAAACGACAAGGTCATCAGGCAGTTTGTACGAATTTCATCTGTGGTGTGTTTTGATATGAGAGTCAGGTACACTGTTTTCCTCCTCCAAATCATGGGATTCACCTCCAGAAATTCTGTAAGATTCAAATGACTAGGAGGAAACCCTGCTCACTGTTTAGCCTGCATTTCTCTGGGTCGCCCTAGAGCCTCCTCCGTCTTTGCGAAGGAAGATGATGTGAAGGAAGACAGCCTCTCCTACGAAACTATTTCACCTCCAGAGCAGATGAAGAAGGGCAGAAATGACTTCAAGGTTTTCGCCCTAAACAACTTTGTCATGCTTTCATCCGCAAAATAGAACCTAGGAAAAGAAGCAGCTTTGTGGGAGAGACGAAGGTAAGATAATTGGATTTGGGCAAACTGAATCCGGTATTTCTGAGACATTTTATCCACTAGGAACCCTTGGGCTGTGGGTGGCAGAATTCGTCTGAAACCGATGGAAGCAGGAGGGACATCCGGGCTGATATAACCAAAGACTCTAGAGGTTCCGCTGCAGGTGTGGCTGTATCAGGCGTATCTCTCTCCCCATCCCTCTCTTTCTTGTTCCTTAATCCATTTCCAGTTTAGGCAGATTCTCCTCCACAAGACAGTGGTCATGACCTCCAGCAGTTTCAAGCTTACCCTCTCCTCCAGAACAATGCCAGCAACTCCACTCTCTCCAAAGACCTGGCAAACATCTCAGGTCTAATTCTGATCGACTTTGATTAGATACCCAGCCTTGACTCAGTTATCGTGGTTGCACTGGCCACGTCCCAGTGACCCTTAATCGCAAAAACAAAGAATGAATCCCAAAGCAAGCAAAACCCCAAACGTCCCAGACAAACAAACAAAAGAATCTGCAGCAGGCAGCGGACAGAATCCGATCTGGGGCTCTAACTCACTGACCCTTGCTCTGGGCTCCTGGAAGGGGGTTGGAGATGCAAGTCAACGGGGTGACTGATGAAGCAAGACCAGCATCAAGACCTCAGGGAGGCGGGTTTGCTTCGGAGAGAAGGTTCTCTCACCTCTTTGGACACCTGTGGCTCTCTGACTCCCTCTTTGTGTGTCTGCCTTTCAACCTTCAACTGGGAGCACCTTGAGGCTAGGAACGTCTCCCAGCAGTGATTCCAGAGATTTCCACACAGGAAGCCCTCAGACACAGAAGCAGTGGACAGGAGACGCAAAACACATCACTGTGGAAGGAGGGGAAGGAAAGAGCTCCTCACGGAAAGGTCTGTGTGGGCTCGGGGAGTATGGAGCCATGAAACCCGGTCCCTTCCACTGACATTCAGTCGGAGAGGCAGCGTGTCTCCAGTGTTTTGGATTCGGTCCTTCCGGGGGCAAAGGACTGGGGCAGAAGGTCTTGCTGACTCACAGTTACCCAATTCTATGAGGCTCCCTGGTGGCTCAGCGGCAAAGAATCTGCCTGCAATGCAGGAGGCGTGTAGGAGACACAGGTTTGATACCTGGGTGGGGAAGATTCCTTGGAGGAGGAAGTGACAGCCCGCTCTAGAATTCTTGCCAGGAGAATACCACGGACAGAGGAGTCTGGTGGGCTACAGTCCAAGGGGTAGTGGAGTCGGACACAACTGATCTCATGGGCACGCCTGAGCTCTCACACACACACACATACCCAAGTAGAGATCTGGAGGGACTCTGGAGATCAGCGAGGAAGGTAGAGGGCCAGCTCCAGAGTGACCCTGGACACAGACAATGAGGAAGAAAGCCCACTGCAGAGCCCAGGAACATTCTGGAACTCCCAGACAATGTGGAAAGAATGTAGGGGTGGAGGCTGGAGCCAAATAGCTCCTGTTGTCTTTTTTTACACTCCTGTAACAAGTTAGGATGTGAGAGCAGGACTGTGAAGAAAGCTGAGCGCCAAAGAATTGATGCTTTTGAACTGTGGTGTTGGAGAAGACTCTTGAGAGTCCCTGGGACTGCAGGCAGATCCAACCAGTCCATTCTAAAGGGGATCAGTCCTGAATATTCACTGGAAGGACTGATGCTGAAGCTGAAACTCCAGTACTTTGGCCACCCGATGCAAAGAACTGACTCATTGGAAAAGACCCTGATGCTGGGAATGATTGAAGGAAGGAGGAAAAGGGGATGACAGAGGATAAGATGGTCAGATGGCATCACCGACTCAACAGACATGACTTTGAGTAAACTCCGGGAGTTGGTGATGGACAGGGAGGCCTGGTGTGCTGCGGTCCACGGGGTTGCAAAGAGTCAGACATGACTGAGCGACGGAACTGATGACAAGTTAGACCATGTCTATCTGCTCTTGGCCCTCATTTCCCTCCCACCCCCTCCCCCAAGCTGAGCAGCATGGGGGATCTTAGTTCCTTGACCAGGGATCAGACCTGTGCCCCCTGCAGAGGAGGTGTGGGGTCGTAACCACTGGACCACCAGGCAAGTCCCCTGGCCTCCATTTTTAACTCCCAAGATGGGATGGAGTTTAAAGTGTGATAAGTGAAAAAGGACATGGCAGCCCGCTCCAGGATTCTTGCCTGGAATTTCCACGGACAGAGGAGCCTGGAGGGTCCAACTGACGGACTGAGCATGGACACTAGTGAGGAAGGAGCTTTGTGCAGCTCATTCCCAGCACAGGGAACCCAGGGCTGGACTCGGAGCTGAGGCAGACCGAGAGATTGGAGTTTAAAGTGTGATAAGTGAAAAAGGACATGGCAGCCCGCTCCAGGATTCTTGCCTGGAATTTCCACGGACAGAGGAGCCTGGAGGGTCCAACTGACGGACTGAGCATGGACACTAGTGAGGAAGGAGCTTTGTGCAGCTCATTCCCAGCACAGGGAACCCAGGGCTGGACTCGGAGCTGAGGCAGACCAAGAGAGGCCATTCTGCCCTGGGAAGGCTGTTTGTGGGACGCAAATGGGGGCCTGCAGACGAGGGGAGAAGCTGCAGAAGGCTGAGGGTGGAGGCGCTGGGAGCCTGATGAACAGCTGAGAAGCATTGCTGTTCAGCAGGGAAAAGGGTTAGGGCATCTTCTAGGAAAATGATGTCACAAAAAGAAAGAAAGAAAGAAAGAAACATGATGTCCCTGGAGCTGAGCCAGGCCCAGGGGCAACTGTCCAAGGCCGCCAGCACCTGTCTCAGCCTGACTTTCCATCCTGGCCATTCTCCTTCCTACCTCCTGGGTTCCCACAGAATTTACAACCCATTCTAAGCACAGATAACCACTTCCCCATCTTCCAGCCTTTGTGTTGCTGCCTCTTCTTGCCATTTCCTGGTCTTCCTTCCTCCCATCTTGTCTTCTATTTAATAACTAATTAGGCCGTGCCAGCCTTAGATGCAGAGAAGGCAATGGCAACCCACTCCAGGGCTCTTGCCTGAAAAATCCCATGGATGGAGGAGCCTGGTGGGCTGCAGTCCATGGGATCGCTAAGAGTCGGACACGACTGAGCAACTTCACTTTCACTTTTCACTTTCATACATTGGAGAAAGCAATGGCAACCCATTCCAGTGTTTTTGCCTGGAGAATCCCAGGGACGGGGGAGCCTGATGGGCTGCCATCTCTGGGGTCGCAGAGAGTTGGACACAACTGAAGAGACTTAGCAGCAGCAGCAGCCTTAGATGCAGCAGGCAGGACCTTTGATCTTCGCTGAAGGTCTTTAGTCATGGCATTAGGCACATGGGCTCTAGTTCCCTGATCAGGGATTGAGCCTGAGCCCCCTGCATTGGGAGCGTGGAGTCTTGGTCCCTGGACCATGAGGGAAGTTCTCGTCTTTTTTCCTTTAAATCTTTTCTCATCTTCAAGTGTCAGGTGCTACTTCCTCCAGGAAGACCTCTTAGATTCCTTTCCCCACTAGGAGCCATCCTTGCCTCCGAACTCCTTACCCATCTGTCACCAGAGAAGTCTTCTAGCAGTTTTCACCTGTAATAACGCAGTGTTGAGCACAGAAGCCGTTTCCCAGGCAGCCCTGGGTCTTCCCCTTGCCCACAGCGCATTGCCCAGGCAGATGCCCTCCAAGAGTGGGGACTGGACAAATACCATACAGGCTCGGGCAGGTGCACAGTCCCTTTCAGCTGCCCCTGTGGCTCCTCTCTCTGCTGGGTTAGGGCCCTGTATGCAACAGTCTTTGCCTGTAACCACCAGAATCCTGGGCACCGTTACCCCCCTTCCCCTCCACCTGCAGAAACCACAGCTGCTTGCTAATTCAGCCTCCTGGTCAACCTGAGGATAAACCTGGAATCAGTCTTCTGCCTCATGGCCTCCGCTCCTCATGCTGGGGTTGGTGCAACTGGGATCTCTGAACCACCCTGACTTAGGACATGTGCTCTGAGCTGCCCATGTTCTCATCACCCTGGCAGACCCAGGAGCTCAGCCTCTCCCATGGAGCTGCCTGTCCCTTGGGATCAGTCTTGTTGGTGGATTTCCACTCCAGGTCCTTTATGTCCTGGGTCAGATAAGTGCATTTGTTGAATGAACTTACTGGTGTGTGTGGCAGCAGGGGGGTGGGGGTGGCTGGCTCACAGAAACTCTGAAGAGGACATCCCTCTGGGTCCAGCGATTAAGACACCATGCTTCCACTGCAGGGGACATGGGTTCAGTCCCTGGTCCAGGAAGTAAGATCCTGCGCACCTTGTAAAGCTTAGGAAAAACGCACTAAGTGCTGTGTGCTTTTGGAGCTTTAGTCGCTCAGTTGTGTCCAAGTCTTTCAACCCCGTGGACTGTAGCCCACCAAGCTCCTCCGTCCATGGGATTTGCCCAAGCAAGAATCCTGGAGTGGGTTGCCATTTCCCTCTTCTCCAGGGGCCCTTCCCAGCCCAAGGATCCAACCCTGGTCTCCTGCATTAGAAGCGGATTCTTTACCCACTGAGTTACGAGGAAAGTTTTGGGCCAAGTTTGGGCCAACCCCCTAACTCCGGTCAACATCTTGGTGTTTATCCTTGGAAAAACATGAAGGTTGGGGCAAACTTGCAAATCCTCTCCTACCCCTAACCTTCCGTGTGCTGTGGGTATGTGTAATCTCAGCTCCCACAGAGCAGAATGGCAATCCGACAGCGGTAAGGAAAGCATTCTGACGAAGGCGGCAGGGATTTAGCCTCACTTTCTGGACACTGACAGACGTGGGATCTGGAGGACTCTGCACGTTAGGGACAAGGAGGAAAGACTCTCTGCCCCAGCAAGATCCCTAGAATGTTCTTCACCAGCAGGAACACCAGCATCCTGGGCCTGCAGTGTCCAAACTGGTGTCTCCAGTTCCATGTGGCGATTAGAAGTGAATAAAATTAGATTCTTTCAGAACCCCATTTCCTCAGCCATAGTCTTAGAAAAGACCCTGATGCTGGGGAAGATTGAGGGGAGGAGGAGGAGGGGGTGGCAGAGGATGAGATAGTTGGATGGCTATTATCCACTCCATGGACAGGAGTTTGAGTAAGCTCTGGGAGCGGGTAATGGCCAGGGAAGGCTGGCGTGCTGCTGTCCATGGGGTCACAAAGAGTGAGACACGACTGAGCACCTGAACAAGTCACAGTGGCCAATTTCAAAGGGTCAGTAGCTGCACGTGGCTAGTGGCTGCCACACTGGATGGTACAGTACAGATCACTTCCATCCTCAGAGAAATTTCTATAGGAAGTTCTAGATCAAACTTTGGTAAATCAGGAAACAGGCCCAGAGAGGAGACCGTGACCTGGAGAAGCATGTTACCGCAAATCAGGGCCCGGAATAAAGGGACCCCCACGTCCAGGCCTGACTCACTGCCCGGCTCCCTCGTTTCTCTTTGCGGGTCTGGGCTCCCAGCTCCGAGTGGGCCCAGTACTGGGCCGGGTGGGGCTGGGCGGGCTGGTCCCAGAGGATCTGTGAGACGAAGCAGAGCTCCAGATGCTACACATTCCTGGTAGGGTCAGACCTGCCCCGCGGCAACCAGGGGCTGAAGCCGCTCAGAAGGGCCCAGATCTTTCCGGAGCTGCCCTCTTCCCGCCCAGCCCAGGGGGCTGGCTGGTTCAGGAGCGCTGCTCTGATCGCCTGGGCTGAGGCTGAAAGGCCAGGAGGGTCCCGGTTGGAGAGGGACTTCGGCTCAGGGGGCGTTGGGAGGCGGGCAGGAGATCGCACCTCTCGCGTCTCCTAGGGTCTCCGAGTCCGGCACCAGGGGCGTCAGCGAGCCGGGCTTCGGGAGCCGCATTTGGCGGGAACCGGGTCCGCCCTCACCTGCAGCCGGGTGGGGGGCGTGATGGAACGAGCCCGGAGGCCGACCTCCCAGGGTAGGGGGTGCCCGTGGAGGTGGGGGGGAGGCCCGCGGAGGGGGCGCCTGGGAGCGCCCAACATCTGGAAGTTCATGGTTCACATACTGCTGAAGCCTGCCTTGGAGAATTTTGAGCATTACTTTACTAGCATGTGAGATGAGTGCAATTGTGTAGTAGTTTGAGCATTCTTTGGCATTGTCTTTCTTTGGGATTGAAATGAAAACCGACCTTTTCCAGTCCTGTGGCCACTGCTGAGTTTTCCAAATTTGCTGGCATATTGAATGCAGCACCTTCACAGCATCATCTTTCAGGATTTGAAATAGCTCCACTGGAATTCCATCATCTCCACTAGCTTTGTTTGTAGTGATGCTTTCTAAGGCCCACTTGACTTCACATTCCAGGATGTCTGGCTCTAGGTGAGTGATCATACCATTGTGATTATCTTGGTCATGAAGATCTTTTTTGTACAGTTCTTCCGTGTATTCTTGCCACCTCTTCTTAATATCTTCTGCATCTGTTAGGTCCAGACCATTTCTGTCCTTTATCAAGCCTCAGTTCAGTTCAGTTCAGTTCAGTTGCCCAGTCATGTCCAACTCTTTGCAACCCCATGAATCACAGTCCGCCAGGCCTCCTTGTCCATCACCAACTCCCAGAGTTCACTCAGACTTGCATCCATTGATCATGTTCAACTCTTTGCAAACCCATGCACTATACAGTCCATGGAATTTTCAAGGCCAGAATACTGGAATGGGTAGCATTTCCCTTCTCCAGGAGATCTTCCCACCCCAGGGATTGAACCCGGGTCTCCCACATTGCAGTGTCTGAGCCACTAGGGAAGCCCCAACAGCATCCATAGGAAACTCACAAAGTTTTAAACTGAATTACATTGGCAAAAGCACCATCAGCTTATACTAAAAGGAACAGAGTAGAACAAAATGACTCCCCTGCAATTTTTTTTGAACTTTAGGCCCCCAAATTCTGTGGGAAGGAAGAAAACTGAGAAAACAGCTTTCTAGCTATTTCAGCTTTTTTTTTGGCTCAGTTGCCAAAAATAGCCACTCTTTTTATTTTTTTTTAACAGAAAAGAAGGAAAAATTAAGAAAGTGGAAGCAAAAACAGAGAGTTTAGATCTAAGAACCACAGAGAAATTTTCCCAGGCAGTTGAACAGAGCTCTAATCATGAAACTGATCGTATGCGCCTGCTATGGATTAGTGACTCCTGAGTGCCGCCTTCTCCACCCATTTTGAAGTGGTCCTCCTATGCCTGTTCCATTACTGAGTACTGGATGTGCATGGAAGAAATAAGTTGTCTCTTTAGCTCACAAGTCTAGATAAAGAGGAATAGTACTCAAGGAACTGTGCCTGAGAAATGCCTCTGAGGACCCTCTTCCATAGCTGGGTAATTTAGATGACAGGAAGCTAGACCTCTAGTCTAAACTTGATGCCATAGTGGATGAGACTTTGGGGGAGGTCACTGGAAGCAAGTGAGTGTATTTTGCATGTGAGAAGAATGAAGTGAATTGATGTGCAGAGAGTAGTCTATGATGATTCTAGACGTGGCTTAAATTTGTTGACACATTTTCTATCAAGAAACAGAACTGATGTCCCCTCCCCCATGTCGGAGTAAGCCTTTGTAACAGCCTTAACAAATAAAATATGGCAGAAATGACACTGTATTACTTCTAAGACTAGGTAGGAAGGGTATCACAGCTTCTGTTTTGATCTCTCTCCCAGGACACATGCATTTGGACTCCTGAGTTGCCATGGAAAAAGTCCAGTATTCTGAAGCTGCCATGTAGGAGAGCTCAGGTGGAGAGGTCATATAGAGTTAGAGATGCCCCAGGACCCTGTTTCAGCCTGCCCTTGTTTGCATCCTCACAGCCCAAGTGCCAGGTATGTGAAGGGGCCTTTGAGACTAACCCAGCCTCAGTCACAGTCTGACTACAACCCTATAAGACCCTAAGCCCAGAATTTCCCAACTGAGTTACTTGTTACCTGAGCCACAGGACCTGGGAAAGGTAATAAACCATGGTTTCATTGAAACCCACTAAGGAGTTCTAGAGTTGTTTGTAACTCAACAATAGATAACCCCTCCTTTTTTTTTTGGCCACACTATAAGGCACCTGGGATCTTAGTTCCCCAACCAGAGATCAAGCCTGTGCCCACCTGTAGTGGAAGCACAGAGTTTTAACCTAAAGAGAATTTTAATTAATTTATTTATTGCTGGCTGCGCTGGGTCTCCGATGCTCTGCACGGGCTCTCTCTAGTTGGGCGAGCGAGGGCTACTCTTGGTTGTGGTGCACCGGCTTCTCATTGCACTGCTTCCCTTGTTGCTGAGCACATTGCTAAGTGTATAGGCTTCACAGCTGAGGCATGTGGGCTCAGTAGCTGTGGCTCACAGGCTCTAGAGCTTGGGTTCAAAAGTTATGGCCCAATGGCTTAGTTACTCCACAGCTTACGGTATCCTCCCAGACCAGGGATTCGCTGCATTGGCAGAATTCTTATCCACTGTGCCACCAGGGAAATTCGTCTCCTGATAAACTTTTTAAGTAAGCTTTTCATTATCTATAAATGGGGCTAATGACAATACCTGTTTCAAAGAAGGGTAAATGAGTTACATTTGTGAAGCCTTGAGCATGGTGGGAACCTAACATTCAATAAATGTTACTTGCCTTTTGCAGAGCTTCTGAGGGTTGTTATCCTGAATGATAACTTCAGATCAAACAAAAGTGATATTTAAAATTTATTCCATTCAAGAAAAACTATTTGCCTGGCAGCGTTTATTTGTTGAGTAAGTGAAAAAGAAGAAGAAAAAGAACACTTTGGGGTGTTAGCTGGTGCCCTGTTGGAGAATTCCACATGAAGAGGGAGAAACCCTGAGACTAGATGGAAACAAAGGGAACTCTAGCAATCCTAGAGTCCCAGCTGAGCCCAGCTTTTCAGGGTCCTGGCCAGGGTAAAAGACACAAGAATCTGGCATCTTGATTCAGACAGTCGAGTGCCCAGATGATTGCCATCCCAGGTGCCATCGGACTTGTGGCAGCATGAGAGACCCTAGTGAGATTGATAGAAGAACTGTCCAGGTAACTTATAAAATCTTGAAAGATGATGAATATTTGTTGTTCATTTTAAGCCACTATGTCTTAGAGTGGTTTGCTATATTGCAGTAGGTAACCGAAAAGGAAGCACCCAGGATAGCGCCTGGCATACAGTAGGTACTCAGTGAATTTGCTTACTAAATGAATGAACCTCTTCATTCTTTTCCTAGGGCCTGGTGCTCTGGGATGCCTCCCAGCCCCCTGCTCACCTCTCTGCACCTGCCTTATTTTATTGCCCAGAGACTACTGGGGCTAAAGTGAAAAGGGGGTTTCTGCTGGGCACTTGAGTGCACAAAAGCCTGAAATGAAAGTTTCCTTTGTGAGAAAAATCCCAGCCTCTGGATCTCTAAGGCAATGTCTTCCCACTTGTTGGTAAAACAGGGGCAGGTTTTCTATATTTCTTTTTTTCAAAAAGGCACTTATTTATTGTTTGTTTTGCTGCATCAGGTCTTAGTGTGTCCTACAGGATCTTCTGTTATGCCACATGGACTCTCTAGTTGCAGCACCAGGACTTCGTTGCTCCCGCAGCATGTGAGATCTTCGTACCCAGACCAGGGATTGAACTCGTGTCCCCTGCATTGGCAGGCAGATCCTTTACGACTGTTGCACCTGGGCAGCCCAGAAGGTGGACTGTTAACCACTGGACCACCAGGGAACTCCCTCGTCTATATTTCTGAAGAGAAAAGATGTGAGAATCAGTTCTGGAGTCCATCTACCCTGGGTTTAGGCCCCGCTCCTCCATGTCCTGACTTCGTGACAGTGAACTGCTGATTTAACCAACTTTCTTATCTGCCAAATGGGCTCCAGATAAAGCTTCAGTGCAGAAACTCAGCATGCTATCCTCTGTATAGCACCTGCAGCACAGCAGGTTCCACAGAGCTGTGAGTGTGTCTAAACAAGGGTAAATCTCAGAGACAATGCAGAGCAAAATATGCCCATGGCCAGAGCACATACCATTTGTGATTCCACTGAAACAAAGTCCCCCAAAGGGGAAAAGTAATTGACGGTAAGAGAAAGAAACATCTGAGAGTGGTTACCACTAAGGTGGGGAGGTTACTGGCTATGAAGGGCTCCAGGGAAACTTCTAGGGTATTTGAAATGTTCTATATTTTGATCCATTGAGCCATACCATTTAAGACACAGTTTGATTCCGTATGTTACATCTTAATAAAGGAGTTGAGAAAGTGTTAGCCTATCATCCCTTCACTCAGGCATGATCTTTTGGAATTTCCTAACTTCAGGCCTTTTGCCCCCATAGGGCTGTCTGTCCTTGCCTGCTCACTCCCAAGTCCACTCTGAGAGCAGCCTTGGGTGATGCTATCCTAGCATTCGGCATAAGTTGGCTGTCACTGCCAGGCTTGACCTGAGGCTGATTCCAGGATAGGAACTCAGCTGGGACATGTGCTGACTTTCTGCTCTTGGGACGGGCTCTGGGGCTTTTCAAGACCTGAGTGGGGCATCCTGCTTCAGGATCTCTGGAGAGGTAGCGGTGAGATCCTCGATGCCCTTGGGAGTTCATGAGTGGGAAGGGGGTCTTCACCCCCAGCAAAGAACTGGGGGCTCTAAGGGGGTGCTGCAGAGTGTTTGGAATAAATGAGCAGCAGGAGCACGTCCTTGGCGTGGCGGGCCCAGTTCCTGGAAGGAGAGCCGGGAGGGGTGGGCACTGAGGGCGTCCGGACTGGGCAGAAATAAAGAGCTTCTTCTGCTCACAAGCCTGCTATTTGAGGACCTGGAGCCATGACGTCCCTCAAAGTTTCCATTCTCTGCACTGCAGCTGTTGGTTACGTGTTTCATTCAAAATGCTTTGCAGGAAGCAGCAGGCTCCACATACCAGGGCTTTTAGTCATTTTTTCTCTCAGAGCTTTGGGGCCAGGATTAGAACGTTCTTCAAACCACACTGTCCTCGGCTGGACTCCCAAGAGGAAGTGGGTGGGCCCCTGGAGGATGAGAACATGGGCCCCAATTCAGAGATGGAATGAAAAAAAGATTAAGGCCGGCACAAGTAAGCTCCTAGAGAGATGGCTGAGCAGGTGGCCCACGGAGGGTGAGGGCGGAAGCCTAAGGGGGGGGACTCTGCCTTCCCAGCAACGGGCCACAGGGGCCTCCAAGTCCCTGGCCCGCATGTGTGTGGTGTGGTGTGAGACAGAACTGAATTCATGGAGCGTTTCATCCTGAGTGACCCACACACCCTGCGCCTCGCTTTGGTTCTTGCCCTTAGGCCAAGCAGAGCGTGACATGCTGCAGGGGTGGGTGTGGTGACATACGTCTGGATTTGGGAGAGAAAGAGAAGCACTTTAGCAAATGGACCCCACAGATACCCGAACCCAGAGAAACCACAACAAAGGTTTGCTGAGTGTCTGCTATGTTCCTGGAGCTGGGCCGAATGTTGGCAATACAACAGGGTACAAGATGGAATCCAATCTGCCCTCCCAGCAAGGCCTGGGAAATAAGGCCTGGAAGGAGTCCACCGGGATAAGGGGGAGACAGCAGATGAAAGGAATAGGGATGGGTAGGGGCCAGATTCTGGTGGGCAGAGAGGAGGCGAGTGTAGATGGCCTCCAGAGATCATGTAGGTGGTGCAGTTCAGAGTCTGAAGGGCAGGGCAGAGCCCAGTAGAAGTCTGGGTGGGATGCGATGGTGGAAGCTCTGGAAAAAGGTGATTAATACGAGCAGAGCCCCAGCGATTCTGAAGCAGGATCCACTGTCCCCCTCCCCTGCTGCCCAGGTCTTGATAAGCCTCAGAGTCTGTTTAAAGGAGGACAGAAGGGCCAGGGGTTCCTGGACAGCCACACAGCCAGGTGCCACCTTGTCCTCTGAGCATCTGGGGCAGAGGGAAGGAAGTCTTGTGAAAAGTCTAGTCTAACATTTAGGCAAAAATGTCAAAAAAGTTCCTGCATGTAGGCAGAATTTTAAATATGTCCCCCTGAGATTTCTCATCTTAATGCCTGATTATGAGTAGATATCAAGCCCCGGATTCTGTGACATTATATGCAAAATGATTTTAAAAACCTAATTAGGGTTTTGAATCAGCCAACTTGAATCAAAAGGGAGATTATCTGGTCGGTGTGCCTAATCACACAGGCTCTTTAAAATAAGTCGGGGGGGTTGGACTTCCTTGGTGGCCTAGTGGCTAAGAATCTGCCTGCCAGTGCGAAGACACGGGTTTGATCCCTGGTCTGGGAAGATCCCCTATGCAGTGGAGTAACTAATCTCCTGTATCACGACTACTGAATTCTGCACGCCCCAGAGCCTGTGCTTCACAAGAGAAGCCACCACAATGAGAAGCCCATCCACTGCAATGAATAGTAGCCTCTGCTTATTTCAACTAGGGAAAGCCTGCACACAGCTATGAAGACCCAGCATAGCTATCTATGTATAAAGTAAATAGCAAAAGCAGACAGTTTTCTCTGGGCTGCAGGCAGGAGAGGATATGACAGATTTGAGGCATGGGGGTAGGGGTTGTTCCCTGTATATTTGATGACCTGAAAATGGAGGAGACCCCCTGGAAAGGGTGTAAGAGAGCAGCCTCTAGGAGCTGAGAGGGACTCCTGGCACCTCAGTCCAACAACCACAGAAGCAGAGATCTGCTACAATCAAAATGAACTTGGGAACAGAGTCTTGGTCCAGAACGTCTAGACACTCGCCCAGCAAGCTCACACCTTGATTCTGGCTTTGCGAGCTCTGAGCAGAGAGCCCAGCTGAGTCTACCCGAACTTCTAACCTATAGAACAGAGATAATTAATTTGTGTTGCATTAAGCTGCTAACTTTATGGTAGTTTGTTATGCTGCAACAGAGAACGAATACACTTCCACTTTTTTGTTTTATCTTGAGAAGTGTCTTAGAACACCTCCTTTGCATCGGGGCAGCCTGGATGCACGTGTCCAGTCTGAGGCTCAGGCCTGGACACAGCTGAATGGCAGGCACTCGGCCTTGGCCAAGAGGACCTTGTTTTGCACTCAGGAGGGAGGGGAAGGGCAGCATCCTACACTCTTCTTTATAAGAACCACCCAGCGGCTCCTTCCACAGTGCTGACTGCAGGCTGCAAAGCCGCCCAGTACTGCATTCCTTGCAGAAGAGCAGAGCTCTGGGCGGAAACCAGAGAAGAACAGTGACCTCGCCCTCCCTCTACTTCTCAGATGACAAGTCTGGGCTCTGTCAAGGCAAGAGAAGGGGGCTGTGGTGCAGGGAGCAATAGAGTTCAGCTGCACCCTTCCCCACCCCCCATAAGAAAGCCTTCTCTGACTGATTGGGACAAGAATTTTTAAGTTTTATACTTGCTTCCTTAATAACTTGTTGGACACAAAGTCAGGTACCCCTGGGAGGCCAGAAACATTTGCAAGGAGGAAGATTAGGTTTCTGCTTTTTTGATTAAAAGCCCTAATGAAGGATTTCTCATTCCCACATGAGGTCTTTTCTCCAAATCTTCTCTGATTCTTCCCAGATGGTGTCCAGCTCTCCTCACCTCAGCCTCTGGCAGGGTGGGGCTTCAAAAAGTGGGAGGGGCTTGCATCTGAGGGGCTTGGACTCTCAGCTCTGTCACCTAACCCTCTGAGGGGAGGGGAGGGAACGGGCAATGTCCTGAGCCTCAGCTTCTTCCCATAGGATATGAGCCAAGAAATACACACAAGGTGCCTGGTGGGCAAGAAGGAAGGAATGAATATTTTCCTTATGGCCTGCTTCACCTCAACACAACAGCTACCTTGCAATTTTCTTTCTTTCTTTTTTTTTTTTTTTGACAACTAGAAGTTTTATTCTGGTGATAGGAGGGCCTGGTTAGCCAGCAGCAAAAGTCTTTAGTCAGCAGAGTTTGCCTCTGTGTTCCACCTTCTCAAAGCCACTTCCTCTCTCTGTATCCCCATTCCTTCTTTCACCCCTGCCTGGCCAGATCCCAGGGCCCTGGGAGTGGACACCCTCTGAAAGCTTCTCAGGGTTGTGTTAGTGAGAATCCCAGACTTGGGGCAAATAGGTTGGTTGGGGGATGTTTTGGAGCAAGGGAGGGGGGTGCAAGGTTATGCTGGGGTCTGTCTGGTGGGGACTATGAGACTTGCTTGTGTGAGCCTCCCTCCCGCTTGCTTTCTTGGAGGCTTGATCTAAATCCTCTAGACAGAGGTTTTGCTGTCAAGGAATCTCTGAGGGGAAGTCAGCATGATTTCACCTTTTCAAAGTTTCCATGGTAAGGACTGAGCTTATTGGGTCCTGAGGACAGAAGATGAGGTTGTCATGTGTTTTGGGGGGAGGTGAGAGGAGCTTCAGGGTCTGGGCTCCAGGACATCAGCCCCGTGGCAAGAAGGAAGTGAAGGATGGAGGAGGCGAGGTGGTGACGGTCTTTCCTCCTGAGGAGATGGAGACCTTGGGGTGTTCTGAGAGGGGGAATATTTCAGGGTCCCTGGGTGCTGGGAGCAAAGCTGGTTCCTCACAGGATCACCTTCTGGGGCAGAGGCTGAAGGAAGTGCCATGTGGGCATCGGTGCAGCGGGGTGGAGATGTCCAGGCTGGGGCCAGAGCACTGCCCTCAGCTGCCTCCACCCTCCTCCCTGGGCTGAGGGCTCCAAGCTGAGCCAAGCGTGAAACAGACAGCCTCTCTCTGCCTCTCTGTTCCCTCCCCCATCCTGTAGAAGTCTGGTTTTCATCACCCATTAATCACTGAAGCTTCCCACAACCTTGTGTCTGTCTGTCCACACTCATCAGCCCCTTGGGCCCTGGTGGGGTGGATAGACAGACAGGCAGATGGTCTCTGACTTGGGGAAATTTAGGGTCAGGCCAGAGGCTGTTCTGTCCTCCCAGGCAGGCTTCCTGAGCTCGTTGGTTAACCCCCACCCTCAGCCCGGCTTGAAGCTACCAGCCTGGCCCCATCACCCCAGCAGCAGGCGGCTGGGGCCGTTAGCTGTCCTGTTCACCAGGAAGGAAATGGGTTGGAGGGCTGAGGAATTCTAATGAAGCTTCCCCAGCTGGCAGGCCGGCTGGCGGGTGAGAGCTGGCACCTCCAACCCCACTAGAGTTGGTGCCAGCCCTGTTCGGCCGGGCCTACTGGATGCCCACCTGCTGCTGTGGGAACCCTGGTTTGGGCTGCCTCGCAATCCCCCTGAAAATTCCCAGACGCCCGGTTCTCTCCACACCACTTCTCTGGCCGCATCCTCAGCTCTTCTTCCATTCCCTTGCCTTGCCTGAAGGAGACAGCCTCTGGGCTGGGCTATGGAGCCCCACTTGTTGAGGCTGTCATTGTATCCCCCCCTCACCTGGGCTTCCCCGGTGGCTCAGTGGTAAAGAATTCGCCTACAGTGCAGGAGCCGCAGGAGAGGCAGGTTCGATCTCTGGGAAAGATCCCCTGGAACGGGGCATGGCAATATACTCTAGTATTGCCTGGAGAAGCCTAGGGACAGACAAGCCTGGTGGGTTACAAAAGGTAGCAAATGGGGAAGCAAAGAGTGGGGCATGACTGAGCAACTGAGCATGCACACTCAGCCCTGGAGACCTGGGTTCTGGTCAGGCTCTGCCCTGACCCGCTGTGTTGCCTTAGGGCCACTCAGCTCTCTGAGCCTCAGTTTCCTGGACTATGACAGTCCCAGTCCCAGTCACTGGCCAAAGAGGGTGGTCATCAGTGCTGGGAAGCTTCTCGCTCCTCCAGAGACCATGGTCTGCCCACCCCGTGCAGGTCCAGGCTGGTGAGCACCCCAGTGAGGCCTGGGAGTGGTCATGGCCAGTGGCAGGCAGCCAGCAGCTCCCATTGGTAGTCACAGCAGATAAGTGAGAGAGTCTGAAGATCTCACCATGATCATGGTGCCAGGGGTGGTCTGCTCCTTCCTGGTCTGGTGTTCTGGGCTTGCCCCCCTCCACTCCTGCCATGCTGTGCCCCCAGAACCCAGGCGTCACCAGCTCCGGCTACAGCTCCAGCCTTTCTCCAGGGCAGGTCTCTGCCGTAGGCACCTCGAGTCAGCCAGGCTGCCCGGGTAGGTTTCCACCAGTGCTGAGAGCTGTGCAGGGACCATTTCCGGCGACCCAGCTTTACCACTCAAGATCCCCAGCAGACACAGAGCCCCAACTCAGAGGGTAGAGCCCAGGGGGCCAGGATTCTGAATCCAGATGCACATCTGCTTTTCACAACACGGTTATTTGCATTCATTTGCATCAAAGTCCATATCCACCCCCCCCCACACACACCCATTTCCACTTCTAGGAAGACTACATATTTAACCAGCAACTCCAAAAGTGTACTATCTAAGCCTCATCCCATCCATTTCAAGTAGGTTTTGAGGACCTGGATGTGCGCAGCCTGTACTTGGGCTGCTGGGCAGATGAAAGATACAAAAAATAGAGCCCTTGCTCTTGGCGTGTTTATAGCCTAGAGGAGGAAACCGAAGTCAGGGATGGGATCCTGGGAAAAGTATTAGATGGATTACACTTGAGTGTGTGGTGATGCGGATGGTGGATGTGATGTTCAAGCTGGTTTTAGAAAAGGCAGAGGAACCAGAGATCAAATTGCCAACATCCGCTGGATCATCAATAAATCAAGAGAGTTCCAGAAAAACATCTACTTCTGCTTTATTGACTATGCCAAAGCCTTTGACTGTGTGGATCACAATAAACTGTGGAAAATTCTGAAAGAGATGGGAATACCAGACCACCTAACCTGCCTTTTGAGAAATCTGTATGCAGGTCAGGAAGCAACAGTTAGAATTGGACATGGAACAACAGACTCGTTCCAAATAGGAAAAGGAGTACGTCAAGGCTGTATACTGTCACCTTGTTTATTCACCTTGTTTATTTAACTTCTATGCAGAGTACATCATGAGAAATGCTGGAATGGAAGAAACACAAGCTGGAATCAAGATTGCTGGGAGAAATATCAATAACCTCAGATATGTAGATGATACCACCCTTATGGCAGAAAGTGAAGAAGAACTAAAGAGCCTCTTGATGAAAGTGAAAGAGGAAAGTGAAAAAGTTGGTTTAAAGCTCAACATTCAGAAAACAAAGATCATGGCATCAGGTCCCATCACTTCATGGGAAATAGATGGAGAAACAGTGGAAACAGTGTCAGACTTTATTTTGGGGGGCTCCAAAATCACTGTAGATAGTGACTGCAGCCATGAAAGTAAAAGGCGCTTAGTCCTTGGAAGAAAAGTTATGACCAACCTAGATAGTATATTCAAAAGCAGAGACATTACTTTGCCGACAAAGGTCTGTCTAGTCAAGGCTATGGTTTTTCCTGTGGTCATGTATGGATGTGAGAGTTGGACTGTGAAGAAGGCTGAGCACCGGAGAATTGATGCTTTTGAACTGTGGTGTTGGAGAAGACTCTTGAGAGTCCCTTGGACTGCAAGGAGATTCAGCCAGTCCATTCTGAAGGAGATCAGCCCTGGGATTTCTTTGGAAGGAATGATGCTAAAGCTGAAACTCTAGTACTTTGGCTACTTCATGCGAAGAGTTGACTCATTGGAAAAGACTCTGATGCTGGGAGGGATTGGGGGCAGGAGGAGAAGGGGACGACAGAGGATGAGATGGCTGAATGGCATCACTGACTCTATGAACGTGAGTCTGAGTGAACTCTGGGAGTCGGTGAAGGACAGGGAGGCCTGGCGTCCTGCAATTCATGGGGTCACAAAGAGTCAGACACTACTGAGCGACTGAACTGACTGAACTGAACTGAACAGGGATTCAGAGTGGGCTGAAGGAGCCCAGGCAGCCAACTCCAGGACACTCCTGTGTTCCTGACACAGGGCTTTGTGCACGCAGGCCACTGAGTTGAGAGGGGCCTGTGACATGTAGAGGGCCAGATTTTCTTACTCGGTCCCAGGGCCAGTTGCCGTGAGTGGTGTCATTGATCTGCTCTCAGCCTGGACAGAATGGCTCAAGTGTGAGGCCAACCAAAGCTAGTATCCAGGCTGGACCTGAGAGCTCTGAGTGTGCGGGAGTGTGTGCCCTTCCCAATCCAATCCCCAGCCAATGAGAAGAGTGAGGAGGTGAGGTATTAGAGACTAGGTCACATGCGCCAGCAGTCCCCCAGGAAAAGGAGGAGCCAGGACAGGAACCAGGCAGCCTGGATCTTCGGCCTGCTCCCCCAGCCTCATGTGAAGGGATGAGCTGGACAGGGCTCCAGGGAGGGGTTAGCAGAGCTGGGCTCTGGAGTCCAACTTAGTTCAGTTCAGTTCAGTCGCTCAGTTGTGTCTGACTCTTTGCAACCCCATGAACTGCAGCGTGCCAGGCCTCCTTGTCCATCACCAACTCCCAGAGTCCACCCAAACTCATGTCCATCAAATTGGTGATGTCATCCAACCATCGCATCCTCTGTCATCCCCTTCTCCTTCTGCCTTCAATCTTTCCCA
Source organism: Madoqua kirkii (assembly GCA_006408675.1). NCBI lineage: Eukaryota > Metazoa > Chordata > Mammalia > Artiodactyla > Bovidae > Madoqua > Madoqua kirkii. Next base: position 11,700 of record SJYC01086063.1, on the reverse strand, counting down.
GCATCAGGGTCTTTTCAAATGAGTCAGCTCTTTTCATCAGGTAGCCAAAGTATTGGAGTTTCAAGTTCAACATCAGTCCTTCCAATGAACACCCAGGACTGATCTCCTTTAGGATGGACTGGTTGGACCTCCTTACAGTCCAAAGGTCAAGAGTCTTCTCCAACACCACAATTCAAAAGCATCAATACTTTGGCACTCAGCTTTCTTTATAGTCCAACTTTCACATCCATACATGACTACTGGAAAAGCCATAGCCTTGACTAGACAGACCTTTGTTGGCAAAGTAATGTCTCTGCTTTTTAATATGCTGTCTGGGTTTACCTGGGTTCAAATCCTGACTTCATTGATTACCAACCATGTGACTTCAGGGACACTGCCTGATGTCTCGGCTGAGGTTTCCTCACCTGTGGAGTGTAATAACAGTACCTGCCTGGTGGGTCCCTGACTCCCTCTGCACAGTAGTAACTGAGCCCTGCATGTGTCTGCCATTGGGTGGGGACTGAGGGAGGAGGAAGGAGGAAGGCCGGCCGTGAGCTGTATGAAGCGATCAGGCCGATGTGGTGGGAACTGCCCAGGGAAAAGGAAGCTGACAAGGCCGGATTAGGCAGAGGGAAGCCCCAGTGTTTGGGGCTGTCGCCCCCGGTTACCTCCGTCATCCCAGAGGCAGATGTGGCTGCCCAAGGCTAGGCAGCTTCTCTTCACTGAAATTACTTGGTCATTTGTGTGATGATGGGGCTCCAGGAACACAGGCATGCTGTGCCTTTGAGTCCCAGGTCCTAAAAGTCCCCGTCTGCCCATGCTGAGCCTTCAAGGCCTAAGTGTGTGGTGAGACTCTAAGTTACCTGTCACAGCCCAGAAAAGCAGTCCCTTAAGGTTCCATTTCGGGTTCCTTCTCTGGGTTCCTTAAACAATGTCCAAGAAGGATGAGGACGTGGTCTCTCCGTGTTATTGTGAAAATCTAAGCCCACTATCAGGGCAGGAAAACTGGGGGTGTCTGTGGAGAAGGGCAGGGATGCTGAGCAGAGGTGAGAGAGCAGAGTGGGGGGTGCTGAGCATATGAAGATAAAACCAGAAGAACCCATTATAAGGAAGTACAATACATGGGAGCAGACCCACTCTTGAGCGCAGATTTCTGCCCACTCACACCCGTGGACCATCATCAAGATACAGATTTTGGGAATGCTCTCTTTTTCTTTTTTGGCTGTGCTGGGTCATCACTGTTGAATTGGGCTTTCTCTGGTTGCGCTGAGCAGGGGCTACTGTTTAATTGGGGTGCGCCGGCTTCTCACTGTGATGGCGTCTCTTGTTGTTAAGCACGGGCTCTAGGGTTCATGGGCTTCAGGAGTTGCGGTGTGAGGGCTCAGTAGTTGTAGCTTGTGGGCTCAGTTGCTCCGTGGCATGTGGAATCTTCCCAGACCAGGGATCAAATCCATGTCCCCTGCATTTGCAGGTGGATTCTTAACTACTGGACAGCCAGGGGAGCCCCAGAATTCTCTTTCTTACGAATGATTCCATCCAGGAGTTTAGATAAAGCAAGCAGAATGAATAAGCTCTCTCCTTGACACCTATTATTTAAACACATTAGGGCAGATTGAGTTTATCTATTAACAGTGGGTGAAAGAGAGGTTTTGGAGTTCAGACTATTCTTTGCCGCCCAAGTACGGGCAGGGTAGGAAGGCGGGAGACAGATGGTCTGAGACCGGCCTCCACGTTGGGTCCCAACCACAACGTCCAGCCCTGTGCTGGACACACACTGAAGGGTAACCTGATCTGACACATGTGAGGTCAGCGGGAGGGTCATGTCTTCACGTCCTACCCACTCCTTCACGGCAGGCCCTCCTCGGCCAAGTCACTCAGTCTGGGAAGAATACTCTGGGCCTTCTCTTTTCCACTCTTGGCTCACTCCTTTCCTGGCCTTCGACTCCGTTCCCTGAAGAACTCCTGTCTGCCTGGGTTAGACCCTTTGTGACTTGGTTTGCTCACCTAGTAAAATGTATATACATCGGTATAAACAGTGCACAGCTGGATGGATTCCACAAAGTCTGTGCGTGCCCATGTGACCAACAGATAAAGGGATGTTAATGTTTCAGCACTACAGAAGGTCTCCTGTGCCCCTCAGCAGTAAACACCACCTCTAGAGGTAACCAGTGGTCTCCCTTCTTCCACCATTGATTCATGTTGACTGTTATTGACCTTCTACAAATGCTGTCTGGCTTATTTTTCTCAACATCATGCCTGGGAGAGTCATCCATTTTTGTATGTTTTGTGTGTAGCAGAAGCTCTTGTGAACATATGGATATAGGAGTCCATTATGTGGATACATTGCAATCTGTTTAACTGTTCTCCTGTCAATGAATATTTGGATTGTTTCAGTCTGAGGTACTGTGAATGAAGCTTTCTTATGCATATCTATTCATGAACACATGCATTTGATCCTTCAGGTATGCAACTAGGAGTGGAATTGCTGGGGGACTTGGAGTTTTAAGAGAACTTTCTTCTCACTGTCCAGACCTTAGGACAAAGCAACGTTAGCAAAACAAATGGTCCCTTCCTCTCCATGTCCTCCCATCTCCTGGGTGCCTCTTCTTGGAAAGTTCAGGAGACTCTTACACAATGCTGGGTGTGAGGAACTGCGCAACCTACCCTGGAAGGCGCTGCACTTTGAAAGAGTCACTTGAATAGGCCTGAACAGCTGCAGAGGGAGTTGTGGGTTCTCCTTCAGGGTCTGGAAGGGAGGTCAGGAGAGGGTGGGGGCCAGGGCCGCCAGAGAGCAAGAATGTGATTGCCCAAGATGCTGGTGGACAATAAGCTCCAGGGTTAATGACCCGCCCAAAGTCACATGGCCAGGATGGGGCCAGCGAGGTGGTCAGCTCAGACAGGCCGCACACCAGTCCAGAAGTCTTTCCATTAGAGTAGCCTACCCGCTCCATGCGGGAGCCCTTCAAGGACAGTTAGGTATAAGGGTCATGGTCCTGTGGATTGTTCCACCCTGAGATCAGACTTCAGGCCACCCTTTCTGGGCCTCTTCATTCTGGCCTGCCATCAGCCTTACCTCTGGCGGGGTGGCCTCTCCAGGAGGCATTCACAGGCCTTGGACAGCCTGAGTCATGGCCGTGGACTGGAGGAGAGACAAAGACAGAGTCTGGGGGCTCCAGTGCCCAAGACCCTGTGTTGGGGCCTGCCACTGCACCAATGTGGGTGAGTGGGGGTAGCCCCCAGAGAACACCCCTGGAGAACAGCCTGCCCTGCATAATCACTTCAGGCTTTCTTGGCCAGACCATCATCACATTAGGTTCCAGATTGGCAAGAGTGATGGGATGGCTTTATTAAGAATCTGGTGAGGCCGTGGCAGGTCAAGGGAGGAGCTACCTTGGCCTTCTGGAAGCTCGTGATGGACATCTCCACTGGAAGGCTCTGGATGCTGTGTTCCCAAATAATGCTAGGTGTGGTTCATGGTGTGAAGACTTCAGGCTGTGGAATTAGAGATTCTTTGACTTTGCCGGTCTCTGGGAAGGGAGAGAGGCTAGCCAGGCATGCGTACACACACGTGTGTGTGTGGGGGGGTAGTGGATGTGTGTGCATCTACTCAGTAGCTGTTCAGTCTGCAATTATTTACCGACTGTTCATAATGAAGGGATCCTGCTGTGAAAAAGAGAGACAAGGTCCCTGCCCTCAGCGGAGCTTATTAAACCCAGAGCATGTCTCCACGCAATTGTGCGTGTATCTGAAAGTATGTGTTATATGGCTTCCTCTGTGTGCCTATGTGTGGTGTGTGTGCATATGTGTGTGTGTCTGAAGGGGATGGGGTGTGGAATATTTGAGTATGTACGTATGTGCCTGAACATGTGTGTCTGAGTGCATGTGTATGTATATTAAGGGGAGAGAATTACTCATTCACTCGAAGACTATTCGAGAAAGGCCTCTCCCAGGGCAGTTACATTTTCACAAATAAAAATAATCAGATAATGAGTTCATTTCCGATCTCAAGTTTGATGCCAACATTCCAGTGAAACAAGACCCGCTGGCGGGCGGGCTGCTCTTTGTGTAACTTGGATTAGCTGGGGAAAGTGCAGGGGTGAGACCTGCCACTTGCAGGCTGCAGGGGGATGACGGGGGAAGAGGGAGTGACCTGTAACCAAGGGAGCAGCTGCACATGCCTGGGGCTGAGAAGCCCCTTACTCTTCCATGGGCATCAGGGGGCCCCCCACAGCCTGCACAAGGCCTGGACTTCCTCCATTCATTCCTTTGGGAGCAGGAGTGGGCAGAGTCGATGTAGCTTTGTAAATGCAGCTGGCTGCAGAAGGGGTGGCCTACCAGGCTTCCCAGGGTCAAAGAGGCATGCAGATCAGTGCTCACAGATGCCTGCTGGGGAAGTGGGCCTCAGGATACAGACAAAGCCTTGAGGGGAGAGAGAGACACGGGGGCCACACCCAGGCCACAGCTCCTGTGTCTGCCTGGATTCACAGCAGGGGAGTCAGGAGGGCACCTTGGCTTGGCTGTCAGAGCCACGCACAGCGCGTGCCCCGGTCAGTCCTGCAGCCTGTTCCTCTCGTCCACCTCCCCCTCACCCCTGCTCCTGGCAGGCTGAGCCACCCCGCCTCTGTTCCTTCTCTTTGCAGTGCTCTTTCTCCCACTCTGAATGTTCCAGTCTATCCATCCTTTATGTTTATGTTATCCCCTTCACGACATCTTCTCTGATTCTGCTAACTGGGAACGCTTTCTCACCCTCAGCAGTTAACACCTTCTGTCTCCTGTTTTTCCTCCTTGAGTCCAAGTTCCAGTTTGTGCCTCACACAGCTGATTTTCCTCGGCAAGTCCCAGCCAGCCTGAAGATGGGCTTTTCCTAAAGGGCTGTCCAGAAAAGTGACCTGACCTGGAGTCGGAAACCTATTCCCGGCCTGAATCAGGGGAGTCTGTGAGAGCTTGTGCCCTGAGATTTGCCCCTGTGCTGAATCCGAGAGCCAGAGCCAGATAAGAATTCCTTGGCAGTTGGACAGAAGCTGGGAGCAGGGCATTTGGGGAAGAGAGGGGTGAGGAAAGAGAGGGTTTTTTTTTCCCAGGAGGCACAACTTGGAGCCTAAATCAAGACATCTGTGAGATATCAGGGAATGACGCTGGGGTGGGGCAACTACGGCTAATCAATTCAGAGGCAGAGGCGGATTGTCTGCAAAAAAAATTCACAGAGGCCATCTGTCCATCTGTCTGTCCATCCATCCATCCATCCATCCCTCGACTGTTTACCCATTCATGCATTCAACAAGCAATACCGAGCACTTACTGTGTGCCAGGATCTCAGGGGGCTTTACCTACATGCAACCACATACATTATTCATCAGTTCCTTAGAACAGCTGGGTGAGGAATGCATCAAGATCTCAGAGAGGAAATCTGAGCCTCAGAGAAGCTGAAGTCAATGTTCAGGGTCACACAGCTGCTGAGGGCCTGAGTGGGATTTACACTCAGGCCAGCTGCTTCTCCGAAGACAGAGCTTCCCACGCTAGGCAGGAACAAATGGCTTATTTCTCGGTCTCTCCACGGCTTCAGGCGAGCTGGATGGAGGCCCTCTGGCAGTATGATTAAGTCTTACTCTTTGTCTGGGAAGTTCAGCCTGGGTCTCTACCCACTGCCCCCACCACAATGCTGCTATAAGCCAGCTGTCTTTATCTTTTAAAATCTTTGCTGACAAGGCCATTTGTAGGGACATGATTCTAACTCAAAGGACCAAGTTCCACTAGTGGAATTTCTAGCCTAGAGAGAAGCTTGGCTGGACAGGGGGTCCTCTTATTTTGCTTTGTAGTAAAACAGTCCTGGCAAGAGGGCGTAGCATTGGCTAAAGAGGTAGGCAGAGTTGAAAATGTTCTCAAAAAATCGCTTGGGAAGTGGTTGAAAATACATTTTCTAGGGCTTCCTTCCTATAGAGCTTGAATGAACAATCTAGGTGGGCCCCCAGATCTGAATTTTTAACAAGCCCCAGAAATTTTTGCTTTGAGTGGTCAGTGGACCCATAAGAAACCCCTTAATGGGATTCAAGAAATCTTGGAAAACAAGAACTTCCTCAATGTAGCTGAAGATCACATCACTGTTTTGTTCCGATTAATCACACAGTTGATTGGCAATATGCTGAATACCCCAGATCCTTCCGTTTGTTTTTTTTACCCCACACGTGCTAAAGCAGGTGATTTCTTGGACCCTATAAGCAGAGTGTGACATTGAACCGTCTTCAGACTGATCTCTGAAATGGGCCCTATTCACCCAGCATGAGCAAACCTGTTAGCTTTTATCACACAGTGTATTTCCTACTCTTCTCAGATTTGATGGTCTGTAAACTTGAGGAGTCTACCACCTATAGCTCCACCCAAGTACCTGCAAACATGCTGAAGGCTTCAAGGCTGTATAGGAAGCGCTCTCCTTGCTGCCATGGGCATGAGGCTCATCTGCGGACGACTCACCAGCCCTTGGATGTAACCAGCTCCACCCTCAAGGTCTCCATTATGAAGGATGCTATGAAACACTGTCTGGACTCCAGCTACAAAGGCTGTGCATCTGGGTGCCTTCCCTCATTCCTGTCAGCAGAATGCGAGGCTACCTGGGGCAGATCTTGAGCTCACTGCTTTGTTCCTATTGTTGTTCAGTCACTCAGTCCTTTCCACCTCTATGCGACCCCATGGATGGCAGCACGCCAGGCTTCCCTGTCCTTCACTGTACCCAGAGCTTCACCAGCTCCTGGAGCTCACTACTTACTGCATTTTAAATGTACAAGCCCAACTTTCCACAGTGCATGTCTAAGATCATGATGTCAAGTTCACCAATGGGTAAAGCAATTTTCTCTCTGTACCCTCGAGCTCTAGGCCTGCCTTGACATCCATGCTGCAGCTGGTCATCTCAAGTGCTCTAGGTTGGAGGTGGGGGATGCGGAGGGGGTGGCGGTGGGTGGGTGAGCAGAGCTGGGAAGAGAAAAGAGAGACACTTGGGGGAATTTGACTTTCCTCCAGGGTGGAGGCTTGAGTACCTGGGCAATGTAATTAGCCTGAAGCCTTGGAATGAAATTCCTCCTTTCCCTTGGTGGAAGGGTGGGCTGTGCCTTGTGCTTCCTAGCTGGAACTTGAGCCCCTGTGCTGGTTACGTGCAAAGTGGGGAGAGAGGCGAAGAGAGGGACTCTGAGATTTCAGTGTTCTGGCCCAGACTAGGAACACAGGATTCAGAAATTTGATCAGGGACTGTAAGAGCTCCAGAGTTTTCCCACATTTCTCGGAAGTCTTTCTCACCAGAACTTGGGTTTCTTTGGAGTAATCCTTCCCCTTAAACATGTCTCCCATTCTAACAGGGTGGGGTGAGGACAGGAAGCAAACACTGACTGTGCTTTAGGGATTCTGGCCTCACTGTTTCTGAAAACCACCATCAGCTGCCAGAAGGGCAAAGTGGGCAAGTGCTGGAGGAGAGAGGGGAGAGCACCCCAGGACCCCCAGAGCACTCTAGTGGAATGATGAGGTCCAGTGATGGGTATTCCTGGGAAAGGAGAAAGTTCTTTCTGCTTCTCAGGTTCTGAGCTGTCCTTTCCCCCATGGAACTGTCCCATGCTCCTTGAGGGCAGTGACGCCTTTCTCTGACCGTCCATCTCTGTGGTCTCGGGACCTCTGATGTGTGCTCTTTTAGCGGCTGGGAGAGACAGTGGCCTGACCCCCTGTTCGCCACCACTGCCCCTTAGCCATCCCTCCCACAAGAAACATCCCCCCACCCCCACCCCCACCCCAGGACACGCTGGCCTGTGTCAGAGGTTGGGAGCACTTTGCCACACAGCCCTGCACCTCTCAGGAGCCAGAGGCAGCAGCTGCTGGGGTGTAGTTTTGTCTGTAAAAAGGAGACGACGTGGAGGAGGCCAAGAGGAGGAAAGGAGAGACTGGGTCCTGGCTTTGTGGGGGTTGGGAGCTAACTCATTTCTGAGCCAGGGTTCTGCGTGGCCCATGGAGCCAGGCAGAGCCCCTCACCCAGCTTTCCAAGAGGCAGACCCAAGGAAAGACCTCGGGGATCATGGGGACGAGAGGAAAGACCTGAACAAAAACAAAGCTCCTTTATGCCTATCACGCTCCCTGAGGGAGTCAGGGTCTTGGGTTCAGGCTACTTTGTCACGAGCTGACTTGGGGGCTGGTTCCCCAGCCCTGGCTTCTCTCTCTTGTGGCTGTGGACTGCTGTGCTTCACAGTGAAGTGCCAGGGTTTGAGATGCCACAGGATAAACTTGGCTCATCCTCCCAAGGTCAAGTTTATCAGATGATCGGAGGAAAAACTCCCATTATTTTTATATTGAAACAGCCATGTCCATGTTATGAAGTGGGAAGCAAAATTCACATCAATTGTTAACATTTCAAAAAATTTTAAACTTGGAGCTTCTTCACGCTATGCCCCCTAGGTGCTCACTCTCTACTCCTTTCAGACACATACTCCAGCTCTCCAGGTTTTATTTTCTTCATCTGAGAAATGGGATTACAGCAATCTTACCTCACTGAGAAGTTCGTGAGGGTGATGGAGGGAGAACTGGGTGGAAGCTGGCATTTCCTCCTCCTGTAGCCGTTTTCACACTCCAGCACTGCAGAAAAACTCTCCTTTACTGGTTCACTGGGCTTTCCCTGGCTGAGCTGGAAATGACAACCTCCAGCTTTTGGCCAGGCACCAGGTCAGTCAGATCTCAGTGGCCTGGAGGTTGGCTGCCTGAGCCCTCTGCATCCTGGGACAGCCTGATGCAGGGCCTGGGGATCTGGCAGGGGCTGGGCATCCTGCAGTACCCATCCCTCACCCGTTCTTCACTTACTGACACTGGAGAAGGTGGAGGGAGAGGGTCTTGGGGAAAGGGATGAGGCCTTTCTTCCTCCTGAGGCTCTGAGTACAGGAGCATCTCTAACACTGCACCTAGAAAAAGGGGTTTGTGAACTGCCAACCTGCGGGCTGAATCTATGTTAGTGTGCTGTGCTTAGTCACTCTGCCACGTCCGACTCTTTATGACCTTGAGGCTGTAGCCTGCCAGGCTCTTCTGTTCATGGGGATTTTCCAAGGAAGAATACTGGAGTGGATTGACATGCCCTCCTAGGTTGGGAGCTAACTCATTTCTGAGCCAGGGTTCTGCGTGGCCCATGGAGCCAGGCAGAGCCCCTCACCCAGCTTTCCAAGAGGCAGACCCAAGGAAAGACCTCGGGGATCATGGGGACGAGAGGAAAGACCTGAACAAAAACAAAGCTCCTTTATGCCTATCACGCTCCCTGAGGGAGTCAGGGTCTTGGGTTCAGGGCTACTTTGTCACGAGCTGACTTGGGGGCTGGTTCCCCAGCCCTGGCTTCTCTCTCTTGTGGCTGTGGACTGCTGTGCTTCACAGTGAAGTGCCAGGGTTTGAGATGCCACAGGATAAACTTGGCTCATCCTCCCAAGGTCAAGTTTATCAGATGATCGGAGGAAAAACTCCCATTATTTTTATATTGAAACAGCCATGTCCATGTTATGAAGTGGGAAGCAAAATTCACATCAATTGTTAACATTTCAAAAAATTTTAAACTTGGAGCTTCTTCACGCTATGCCCCCTAGGTGCTCACTCTCTACTCCTTTCAGACACATACTCCAGCTCTCCAGGTTTTATTTTCTTCATCTGAGAAATGGGATTACAGCAATCTTACCTCACTGAGAAGTTCGTGAGGGTGATGGAGGGAGAACTGGGTGGAAGCTGGCATTTCCTCCTCCTGTAGCCGTTTTCACACTCCAGCACTGCAGAAAAACTCTCCTTTACTGGTTCACTGGGCTTTCCCTGGCTGAGCTGGAAATGACAACCTCCAGCTTTTGGCCAGGCACCAGGTCAGTCAGATCTCAGTGGCCTGGAGGTTGGCTGCCTGAGCCCTCTGCATCCTGGGACAGCCTGATGCAGGGCCTGGGGATCTGGCAGGGGCTGGGCATCCTGCAGTACCCATCCCTCACCCGTTCTTCACTTACTGACACTGGAGAAGGTGGAGGGAGAGGGTCTTGGGGAAAGGGATGAGGCCTTTCTTCCTCCTGAGGCTCTGAGTACAGGAGCATCTCTAACACTGCACCTAGAAAAAGGGGTTTGTGAACTGCCAACCTGCGGGCTGAATCTATGTTAGTGTGCTGTGCTTAGTCACTCTGCCACGTCCGACTCTTTATGACCTTGAGGCTGTAGCCTGCCAGGCTCTTCTGTTCATGGGGATTTTCCAAGGAAGAATACTGGAGTGGATTGACATGCCCTCCTCCAAGGGATCTTCCCAACCCAGGGATCGAACCCAGTTCTCCCACATTGCAGGCAGATTCTTTACCATCTGGGCCACCAGGGAAGCCCCCACAGCATATTTTAATATTGGGAATTCCACCCAAAAGGCTGGATTACTTTCTCTCTCTTGAAAAGCTCAGGCCTGGCCATTTTGGCCCGTAAGGCAATAGTGGGCCAGAAGGAGCAGTCACTGCCACCCTGACTACAGAGTTTGCCACAGGCCCCCTACCCCCAAGGCCTCATACCATGCCCCCCTGCCCGCTTAGCCCACTTCTCCCACTCCCATCACCAGCTGCTACTGTGGGCAGGGTGTGCGCTCTCCATCTACACCACCTGTGAGGACGGTGACACCCACGGCTCAGAAGATGCTCTTCATTTAAAACTGGAGTATTTGGGGCCCTCTGGAGTTCAAGGGAGAGCCAGGTGGCAGGAGAAAGTCCCAGGTCCTCTTCCTCCCGCCCGCATGGGTCACCATCAGCTCCTTACTCTGTGCATTGGAGAGGCCTGCAGGACTGCAGGTATAGATCCTGAGGGAGATACAGTTCTGCTGGGGCTGCTGGAAAGGAAACCATGTGGTCGCATTTCAAAGCCCTGACCCCAGTGACCAAAATTCCCTGGGTGACTGGAGGTGTTAGTACCGACAGACCCCTGCTCGGATCTCCCAGAACAGCTTCCTAGAAGGGAGTGGACCGGAGTCTCAGGCTGGGAGCCCCCACTTCCTCAACCTCCCAGGTCAGGCAGGAATCACAGAGTGAGGTGGGGGCTAGCCTTGTCATTCATTTATTCATTCACAAGTTTATTCACCTGGCAGGTACTTGTTGTGTGTCTAGTCAGGGCCAGCGAATGTGTGAGACACCGTTTCCTACTGCAAGACCTTGGGCAAGTCACAATCTCTGCCTCCACCTCCCTTATCTGTAAAATCGGTCTTACGCATCAGCCCTTCGGAAGTTCCTCATGAGGATCAGACAAGGTGACACATCTCTTGGCATGCAGCTGGTACACAGTAAGCGCTCAAAAATGGTATCCATGTTGCCAAAGTGCTTACTAACAGTATTAATAATCTAGCTCCCCGATCAGATCCCGAGGCTGGGCAGGGCTGCCAACTCAGGCCTCTCTGTTCTATGTCCCCTGCTGTCCTCTAGCACTCCCAAGTCGGGACCCCAAAGCCAGGCCCCGTCAGGTGCACAGAGGCCCCATTCTCTGGCTCCGCGTCCCCTCGGCCGCTCCTGGGGGACCCTGCCTGGTGACCCCGCGAACTCGCCGTTTGCACGGGCAAAGAGGGGCCTTTTGTTCCCGACCGGCCCGCGAGGCTCCCGCCCTAATCCGGCTAATTACCGTCCACATGGCGGCGGGGCGCGCGCTCGCCCACCAGTTTCCCACGGCCGCGAAGAAAGCCCCTCAGTGCGGCGCGGAGAACAGAGCGGCGATTCAGCGGTGCCCGCC
>SJYC01086062.1:0-18372 GCA_006408675.1 Madoqua kirkii | reverse complement strand
TGCCCGCCCGCCCGCCCCGCAAGCCCCTCGGCCGCCCCTTGCCTCGTCTTCCTCGCCCTGCGACTCTGTTTGCCGCGCCTCCGGGGCTGCTTCCCCGACTGCTTCTCTCTCTCATTCCTTTTCTCCGTGCCTGTGTGTGTGTCTCCTGTCTCCTCTCTCCTTCACTTTCTGTCTGTCCACTCTGAGGCTCTCCCTGTCTCTGTTCCCTGTATCTCTCCCATGGCCAGAGTTCAACTTGCCTGCTCACCTATGGGTCCATCTGGGGGCTGAGCAATCCTCAGGCCCTTCTTTCTCTTAAATGTAAGGAAACCAAGGATGCTTTGGGTCCAAGCCATGTCTCTTGCGGTTTGGAGGAAGCTCTGGGTTCTCTGGTGGGGGCAGCTCTGAGATCGTGCTAGCCCAGGGAAGGTGTGGGGTGTCTCCTACAGCAGGGTGTGAGCACAGGCCGAAGTGGACCCAGGACACTCAGCACATGGCCTCCTGGGGCCGGTGCAGAAAGGGGAGCAGCTCTGAAGCTGCCTCAGCCTTGTGGGCCGCCACCAGCCGCAGCAGGGCTGGCCAAGGAGAAAGTTGGGTTGGGTTGTCTTTGGTGAGGGTCTGATTGGCTCCTCTTCTAGAATTCATTGACAGTATATATCTTGGGGCTTCCCAGGTGGCACCGTGGCAGAGTCTGCCTACCCATGCAGGAGACGTAGGAGATGCCAGAGACTTGGGTTCAATCTTCCCTGGGTCGGGAAGGTGCCTTAGAGGGGGAAATAGCAATCCACTCCAGTATTCTTCTTGCCGGGGAAATCCCCAGGACAGAGGAGCCTGGTAGGCTATAGCCCATGGAGTCGCAAAGAGTCAGACACGACTGGGCGCAAACACATATATTTGAAGAATTCTGGGCAGGCTCTGGAACAGGTCTTTTTGGCCACATTTAGGCCTAAGAAATTACAAATACTTATTGGGTGTTTACTCTGTGCTGAAAACCACTGTAGGCCACAAGGGAGAAAGACATGAACAAAGCAAAGTTCCTGTGTTACATTCTAGTGAGAGAGTCTTCTGGAAAATAAGGAAACCAGCTGTCAGATAGTAGGAAGGGCTATAGAGAATGGCAAAATCAGGAAGGGGGTCTGGGAGCTGGCAGGGGGATTGGGTGGTCACAGGAGGCCAGTCTGAGTTGGTGACACCTGAGCAGAGACCTAAAGTGAGGTCAAGTGCTTTCTCTCCAGGGGGGGCCTGGACTTGCTGGAAAGTTCCCACCAGGAGCCTTTTCCTGGTGCCTCAAACCCCAGTCGCTGGGAGATGCTGAGACCTTCTGTGGCCTGGTGGAGGCACCCGGCTCACCAAGGGACTGTAGCCAGAAAGGGGCCAGCCAGGAGACCTGGATTGTGGGAAAACTCTTCCGGCCATCACTTTTCTTGCCTTTTCCTCACCACTGTCAAGGATTTCCCAGTGGTGACCTTTGAATGAACAGATCACAAATAAACCACAGAGCCCTGTTGGGCGGGGTTCCAGCCCAGGCCTGGTCATCCATGCCTGAGGGAGCAGTAGGGCCCTCTTGTCTGCAGAGAAACCAAGGGCTTCTTTACCTCGAGGTGTTTGAGGAAAAAGTGTTAATGAGTTTTGTGAGCTCGTAAATCACAAGACAACACAGTTTTGTTGTGGGTGTCCAGATTAGGAGGGACAAAAAAGAAGAAAGGGACAAAATGCATTCCTAGTGGGCTCACGTTGGTCTCAGGCAAAGCAGGAGAGCCTGGGGAACAGAGGCAGGACAGATGGACACATCATAGGATCTGTGGTTGCTCCGGGCTGGCATTCAGGCCCTGAGGGAGTCTGGAGTCCCAGACAGAGCGTGTTTTTATGAGTGTGCTTGCTAAGTGTGGTGTGTGTGACATCTGGGTGGAGGCAGGAAGCCCACGGGGTCTTTCCCAGCCTCTCCCAGCAGCCCACTCTCCCCACCCTAATTGCCCACCCTGGCAGAGCCTTGGTCCTGGCTGACCTCCCACTGAGTCTGCTTCTAGGAGGGGGCGATGGCGGGTGGATGGCAAACCCGCCTTTCTCCTGCCAAGCTGAAGTGGGATGGGCCAGGCTGAGGGGTCCAGACACCCTCTAACTTGGATCTCCTTCCCATGGACTATGCTGCTCAGGACTTTGTGAAGCAGACAGTGCCACAGTTCTGTTTGGGGTCAAATGCAGGGAAGCCCAGCTGGGTCTGCGAGCCAGGAGAGCTCTTCATAACCTTCCCCTCACTACCTAGGAGACCTTGAGTGTAGCATCAGACCTCTCTGAGCTTGTTTCCTCAGTGAAAAATAGGGATGATAATAATAAACCCTCCCCGCAGGGATAGGAAGACTAAAATGAGATAAAGTTGTAGAATGTGTTCTGTCAGCCAGCAATTTCAGGCTTTTCTGACCAATACATTTTACATTTTGACCCATTACCTTCACATATAATCAAAACAAAAGTTTACACTTTTTCTTATTATGTTGAATGCACTGATGTATCTAACTCTATTTCATTCTATTTTTAAAAAATTGCAAGTCATGAGACTTGCCTGGGGGCCCAGGGGTTAAGATTCAATGCTCGAAATTCAGGGAACCCAGGTTCAATCCCTGGTCAAGGAATTAGATCCCACACGCAACTAAAGATCCCACTTCCTGCTACTAAGACCCAGTGCAACCCAATAAGTAAACAAAAATAAACATTTAAATGTAAAATAAAAATGGCAAGTCATGACCCGTTGGGGTCTTGAACTACAGTTTGAAAAACACTGTCATAAACCGTGGAATGGGATACAGCAGCTAGCGTAGTTTCACTGCCTGGAGAGCTCGCTGGGAAGGAGCAGGGTGTGAGCTGCCACTCTGGGGCCACTTCGCTGACCACAGGCTGGCCTGCCGCTGCTTCTCCATGGTTGACTGCAGCTTTGCTTCTCAGCTGCTGCCTCTCCTGACCGCCCCCAAACCTCCCTGCTGACTGTGCTTGGCTCCGTGCTGAGGCCAGCCATAGCTTGCTAAACTCTAATAGGACCCCGGGATCGCCACACCCCTCACGACTTTAGAGGAGAGATAGAGGGAAAGAGGGGAGGATGCTGGGGGTGGAGTGGGGGAGAAACTGAAGGAGAAGGCAGTCTCTGAACAGCCATCACAACTCTGCAAATTAAAAAAAAAGAAATTCAATAACAGCCCAGCAAGTCAAGAGATTTTTTTTTCTCCGCCTCAACTTGAAATCCTCTCACACACACATCCAGGGGGCCTGGCTTGGTACAGTCTGCGAAAGGGAAGGGGTGCTTGCTTTACTAGGCTCTGCAGGACCTCATTGTCCTGTGGTCCAGCCAGGGGGGTTTTTAAGCGGGAGAAGCCTATATGCCCACAGCCCAGCAAGGCTCCCTGAACTTCAGTGCACCTGGGGGTCATGCAGATGCTGGTCATTTGCTCTCTCAGGAGACTGTCTCTTATACACATCTAGATGTGTATAAGAGACAGGTTTAACATTCTATTCGAACCCGGGTCTCCCTCATTGCAGGCAGACGCTTTACCATCAGGGAAGGAGCCATCTGGGAAGCCCTAACATTCTATTACTTCAAGTTAAATACTTAAATGTAGTAAGTACATGAAAAACCGTATCTACATCAGATAAATTACATAAGATAAATGAGCTTATGCACTAACTGTTATTTCTTATTAGACTAGCATTAGGCAAGGTTTGACACAATGAAAAAGTTATTTCCTTCCTCTGAGTCAGACTGAAAAAAGAAAAGGTATGAGAAAGGGGTAGGAGGAGGGTAGTGTTTTCCCCAATGTTGGAGTGCTTACATTTAAAGGAGACTCTCTTGAAAAAGATTTCATTTTACTGTTTACAAAGTAGCAACTGGTAATTTGGTGATAGCGAAATTACAGGGGAGTGAAGTACATATAACGGAGGTGTAAATTTAAAATTTGACACTATAGTCCTGGCTAACTTTACTTCCTGGAGACTGGGAAAATAGTATACGACTGATAATTATCTAGACTGAGATGTACACTGGTATCTGAAAGTAAAAAAAAGAGAGATTAGGAAGGTAATTTTTCCAACTCATGTTCAGAATAACTAACAAAAACCTATTTAACATAGTTATACTGAAAAAATAACCTAGTGGATATAGTTTCACATATTCATTTTAGATATTCTAAAGCCATTCCCTTTAGACTGCTGGGACAGAAACTGATAGTTAAATCAACATCTAAAAATATCAGAATTTGGTAATTAAGGTACCATATAGGTTAACCTAGTAAAAGTTCTATGGTTTCTGATACTGATTTTAAGACCTATCTTTCCTACAAAAAACAAAACTTCAGTAGAAGAGAAAAATTCAATAAAAATTCTTAGTATGAATGAAGACATTACAAACACATAAAAGCTCAAATTTTTCCAGCTGTGTTAGGAAAAGGATAAAGATTAAGAAAAAGACTTTCAGGCAAAGGACTACGTTTAACAACCATTTTGTAGATAAGATCAATTCTCCTTTAAATGGTTAACAATATGGCATTCCTTCCCTTTGACTATGAGGAAATAGTAACACTGTCACCAACCAAGGAAATTTTCATGGTGTAAGTATATTGAAAATGAACAAAATTGGAGAAAGAACATAATAAAAAAATGTCAAGGGCAATAAAAACAAAAATGTAAAGCTCTTAAGATTTGCATTTCATTTCAGAGGCCGAGAAGCACTGAATAAATTTTTACCTAGCAGTGGGCCTATTATAAAACAACCTTTTTATGTAGCTAAATCCATCTATAATTTTTAAAGTAATTTCAAATTCTTCAGCAATCACACACAAATGGGCCAAAGTGTGTGTGGCGGGAAAAGTGGGGGAAGAATCAGGAACTAGCTTACTATATGTATCCTTAATGCATGGGCCAGGCTGAGGGGTCCAGACACCCTCTAACTTGGATCTCCTTCCCATGGACTATGCTGCTCAGGACTTTGTGAAGCAGACAGTGCCACAGTTCTGTTTGGGGTCAAATGCAGGGAAGCCCAGCTGGGTCTGCGAGCCAGGAGAGCTCTTCATAACCTTCCCCTCACTACCTAGGAGACCTTGAGTGTAGCATCAGACCTCTCTGAGCTTGTTTCCTCAGTGAAAAATAGGGATGATAATAATAAACCCTCCCCGCAGGGATAGGAAGACTAAAATGAGATAAAGTTGTAGAATGTGTTCTGTCAGCCAGCAATTTCAGGCTTTTCTGACCAATACATTTTACATTTTGACCCATTACCTTCACATATAATCAAAACAAAAGTTTACACTTTTTCTTATTATGTTGAATGCACTGATGTATCTAACTCTATTTCATTCTATTTTTAAAAAATTGCAAGTCATGAGACTTGCCTGGGGGCCCAGGGGTTAAGATTCAATGCTCGAAATTCAGGGAACCCAGGTTCAATCCCTGGTCAAGGAATTAGATCCCACACGCAACTAAAGATCCCACTTCCTGCTACTAAGACCCAGTGCAACCCAATAAGTAAACAAAAATAAACATTTAAATGTAAAATAAAAATGGCAAGTCATGACCCGTTGGGGTCTTGAACTACAGTTTGAAAAACACTGTCATAAACTGTGGAATGGGATACAGCAGCTAGCGTAGTTTCACTGCCTGGAGAGCTCGCTGGGAAGGAGCAGGGTGTGAGCTGCCACTCTGGGGCCACTTCGCTGACCACAGGCTGGCCTGCCGCTGCTTCTCCATGGTTGACTGCAGCTTTGCTTCTCAGCTGCTGCCTCTCCTGACCGCCCCCAAACCTCCCTGCTGACTGTGCTTGGCTCCGTGCTGAGGCCAGCCATAGCTTGCTAAACTCTAATAGGACCCCGGGATCGCCACACCCCTCACGACTTTAGAGGAGAGGAAACTTCTGTAAACTTCCCAGTCAGGGAAAGCGATTTAGTCAACACCATCTGGTGTAGTCAGTCAGCAAAAACAAGACCAGGAGCTGACTGTGGCTCAGATCATGAACTCCTTATTACCAAATTCAGACTTAAGTTGAAGGAAGTAGGGAAAACCACCAGACCATTCAGGTATGATGTGACTCAAACCCTTACGATTATACAGTGAAAGTGACAAATGGATTCAAGGGATTAGCATTTGATAGACAGAGTGCCTGAAGAACTATGGACGGAGGTTTATAACACTGTACAGGGGGCAGGGATCAAAATCATCCTCAAGAAGAAGAAATGCAAAAAGGCAAAATGGTTGCCTGAGGAGGCCTTTCAAATAGCTGATAAAAGAAGAGAAGTGAAAGGCAAAGGAGAAAGGGAAAGATATAAGCATCTGAATGCAGTGTTCCAAAGAACAGAAAGGAGAGGTAAGAACGCCTTCCTCAGTGATCAATGCAAAGAAACAGAGGAAAACAATAGAATGGGATAGACTAGAGATCTCTTCAAGAAAATCAGAGATACCAAGGAAACATTTTATGCAAAGATGGGCACAATAAGGACAGAAATGGTATGGACCTAACCAGATGCAAAAGACATTAAGAAGAGGTGGCAAGAATATACAGAGGAACCATACAAAAAAGTTCTTCATGACCCAGATAACTTTGATAGTGTGATCACTCAGCTAGAGCCAGACATTCTGGAGTGCGAAGTCAAGTGGGCCTTAGGAGGCATCACTATGAACAAAGCTAGTGGAAGTAATGGGATTCCAGCTGAGCTGTTTCAAATCCTAAAAGATGACGCTGTGAAAGTTCTGCACTTAATATGCCTGCAAATTTGGAAAACTCAGCAGTGGCCATGGGACTGGAAAAGGTCAGTTTTCATTCCAATCTCAAAGAAAGGCAATGCCAAAAATTGTTCAAACTACCTCACAATTGCACTCGTCTCACACACTAGCAAAGTAATGTTCAAAATTCTCCAAGCTAGGTTTCAACAGTATGTGAACCAAGGACTTCCAGATGTTCAAGCTGGATTTAGAAAAGGCACAGGAACCAGAGATCAAGTTGCCAACATCTATTGGATCATCGAAAAAGCAAGAGAATTCCAGAAAAACATCTACTTCTGCTTCATTTATTATACTAAAGCCTTTTACTGTGTGGATTACAACAAACTGTGGAAAATTCTGAAAGAGATGGGAATATCAGACCACCTTCCCTGCCTCTTGATAAATATGTATGCAGGTCAAAAAGCAGCAGTTAGAACTGGACAGGGAACAACAGATTGGTTCCAAATCAGGAAAGGAGTACGTCAAGGCTGTATATTGTCACCTTGCTTATTTAACTTCTATGCAGAGTGCATCATGAGAAACGCTGGGGTTGAAAAAGCAAAGCTGGAATCAAGCTTCCCGGGAGAAATATCAATAACTTCAGACATGCAGATGACATCACCCTTATGGCAGGAAGCAAAGAGAAACTAAAAAGCCTCTTGATAAAGGTGAAAGAGGAGAGTAACAAAGCTGGCTTAAAGCTCAACATTCAGAAAACTAAGATCATGGCATCTGGTCCCATCACTTCATGGCAAATAGATAGGGAAACAATGGAAACAGTGACAGACTATTTTCTTGGGCTCCAAAATCACTGTAGATGGTGACTGCAGCCATGAAATTAAAAGACGTTTGCTCCTTGGAAGAAAAGCTATGACCAACCTAGATAGCATATTAAAATGTAGAGACATCACTTGACTGACAAAGGTGCTGTGCTGTACTGTGCTGTGCTTAGTCGCTTGGTCGTGTCCAGTTCTTTGTGGCCCCTGAACTGTAGCCCACCAGGTTCCTCTGTCCATGGGGATTCTCCAGGCAAGAATACTGGAGTGGGTTGCAATGGCCTCCTCCAGGGGCTGACAAAGGTTCATCTAGTCAAAGCTATGGTTTTTCCAGTAGTCATGTATGGA
Source organism: Madoqua kirkii (assembly GCA_006408675.1). Lineage (NCBI taxonomy): Eukaryota > Metazoa > Chordata > Mammalia > Artiodactyla > Bovidae > Madoqua > Madoqua kirkii. The sequence continues at coordinate 10,534 of SJYC01086062.1, read as the reverse complement.
TGTGAGAGTTGGACCATAAGGAAAGCTGAGCGCTGAAGAATTGATTCTTTTGAACTGTGGTGTTGGAGAAGACTCTTGAGAGTCCCTTGGACTGCAAGGAGATCCAACCTGTCCATTCTAAAGGAAATCAGTCTTGAATATTCATTGGAAGGACTGATACTGAAGCTGAAGCTCCAATACTTTGGTCACCTGATGCGAAGAACTGACTCATTTGAAAAGACTCTGATGCTGGTAAAGATTGAAGGGAGGAGAAGGGGATGACAGAGGATGAGATGGTTTGATGGCATCACTAACCTCATAGACATGAGTTTGAGCAAGTCTGGGAGTTGGTGATGGGCAGGGAAGCCTGGTACGCTGCAGTCCAGGGGATTGCAAAGAGTCAGACATGACTGAGCAAGTGAACTGAACTGACCTGGTGAATGGGCTTCCCCAGGTGGCACTAGTGGTAAAGAAACCACCTGCCAGTGCACGAGGTGTATGAGACTGGGACTCAATCCCTGAGTTGGGAAGATCCCCTAGAAGGAGGAAATGGCAACCTTCTCCAGTATTCTTCCCTGGGAAATCCCATGAACAGAGGAGCCTGTCAGGCTGCAGTCCATGAGGTTGCAAAGAGCTGGACATGACTGAAGTGACTTAGCAAGCATACACGCACACCCGGTGAATAGGTGGCAGAAGCAAGGCCATAGCTTGGGTGTCCCTGTCCACCCACAGCTTGTTTCACTATGGTCTGGTCTCCTGCCTGCCTGCAATCCCTTCCCGCCTCCATCTCTAGGGTCTGGGAGCCACCCTTAACGTTAGTAGAGTAGGAATAAAGCAGCAGGATCTCAGGTGTGCACACACTAGCCACGTAGCCAAAGGCAAGCTCATTAATGCTTCTGAGTCTCCATCTCCTCTCCCTGAAGTAGGAGTGAAACTTCTGCTCTTTTCAACCGCTTTTGCAGATTAAATAGGTAATGTGCATAAGAAGAACTTCGAAAAAGCATTTAAATATGTTCTAAAATTGAAGGCTTCTTGAGGATGGGGGAAAGGTTGAATAAGTGAAGCCCAGGGTTGGTGGGCTCCGGTCTATGAAGTCACAACGAGTCAGACACGACTCAGTGGGCATGCAGGCAGATTTTTTTTTTGAGAGTGAAATTGTTCTGCATGATCTTTTAATGATAGGTACATGACATTGTGTTTGTTGAAATCCATAAAACTTTACAGCACAGAGAGTAAATCTTACTGTGTGTGTGCTCTGTCACTCAGTCATGTCTGACTCTTTGTGACCCCACAGAACTGCAGCTCACCAGACTCCTCTGTCTACGGGATTCTCCAGACAAGAATACCGGAGTGGGTTGCCATTTCCTCCTCCAGGGAATCTTCCCCACCCAGGGATCAAACCCGAGTACTGTATCTCCTACACTGGCAGGCAGATTCTTTACCACTGAGCCACTTATGAATCTTAAATCTTGATGTATGCACATTTAGAAAAATCATTTAGGAGGCCTGGAGATCCCAGGATGGAATACAGACTGTGACAAACTTATCTGTATTACAGATGTATGAAACAGCCTCACTGAAGAGGGTTGGTGGGGGGCTGGAGGGGGGCAGGGAAGGTTTCAATTTAAATAAACTTTGGAATGCGTAGTCTGTAAGACTAAAGGCAAAAGAAACTATGACCACTGTACGCTACTCGATGAAGCGGTTTGGATTAACAATTCTGAAATCTCCATACATGTATATTGGAACTGAACCACTAAGTAAATGGATGGTGGATGACATCCAGGTTTCTCTCTTTGGGAGTGGGAAGTGGGAGTTACAGACAAGCAAAGGGAGAAGGCTGGTGTGATCTTTGTGATAACGGATTAAAGTTGTAGATATCAACACGAACTCAGGTTTACCTTAATATAGATACAGAAGGTTGCGTATAGAAACATTTATAGATTTGTGTTTATTTGGTTAGTCTGATAGATACACAGGTCAGTATACGTACATATTTTATTGTATCAGCTGAGAGGGCCTAGAAGCCGTGACACTCCAGTAGCAATGAGCACACTTAGACTGTCATTTCTAACACGACTTTCCAATAAAAAGAACTAGGGCTCCATGGAAAGATGGCTGCTTCTGGACAGGAGGTAGGAAATACACAAGATGAAGCTGGAGCATCATGTAGTGCCAGAAAGCGAAAAAGTACTTAAAAAACAGATGGTGGCACGCCACCAAAGAGATACAGGGGCCAACTGAAAGCGCTCCATTGCCCAAAGCTGGAACAATCTGAGCAAGAAGATAATTATAATTGCATTAGATTATTACCCAAAGTATAAAATAAATATTCATGAGCCTGTACTTAAATACATAAATAATTTAACAATTAATGTCATATTTAATTAAGTTATTAAAACAAATAAATGGGGGAGGAGAGACAAACTCCAGGGCAGAAAAATTTCCAGTGATTTATGCAGACACGTCCCCCTCAAGGAGGAGCCTGGCTCCCCACTCCTTAAATGCGGGCTGTACATAATGACTTCCTTCCAAACGGTGCAGTGTGGAAAGGGGACAAAAGAGTAACTTGATACTGGAGAATCCTCACCCAGGTGGTCAAGGTCAGCATCAACAATGATAAGTCATGTTGGTAGCATGTACCCTTGCTGTGATGCGATGACAACAGCTTTACCTCTGTGGTCGTCCTTCCCGAACCCATGATTCCAGTCCAACTATGAGAAAAAGCAGCAGACAGGTCTCTCCGGAGCAATAGTCCACACAATTCCTGACCAATGCTCCTCAAAACTGTCAAGATGATCAAAAACAAGGTAAGTCTGAGAAACTGTCACAGCCAAGAGGGACCTAAAGAGACATGGCAACTAAATATAATGTGGTACCCAGAAGAGAAAGAGGACGTTAGGTAAAAAACTAAGGAAATCTGAAGAAAGTATGGCCTTACACTATGATAATAATGCTTATCATACTATATTGATATTGGTTTATCCATTGCAACAAATGTATCAGACTAACAGCTGTGGTGTGGTGCTTTAGTTCATAGATTCTGAAGCCAGACTCTGTGTGTGTGTGTTAGTCATGTCTGACTCTGCGACCCTGTGGACTGTAGCCCACCAGGCTCCTCTGTCCATAGGGATTCTCCAGGCAAGAATACTGGAGTGGGTATGTGGTACCCAGAAGAGAAAGAGGACGTTAGGTAAAAAACTAAGGAAATCTGAAGAAAGTATGGCCTTACACTATGATAATAATGCTTATCATACTATATTGATATTGGTTTATCCATTGCGGCAAATGTATCAGACTAACAGCTGTGGTGTGGTGCTTTAGTTCATAGATTCTGAAGCCAGACTCTGTGTGTGTGTGTTAGTCATGTCTGACTCTGCGACCCTGTGGACTGTAGCCCACCAGGCTCCTCTGTCCATAGGGATTCTCCAGGCAAGAATACTGGAGTGGGTTGCCATGGCCTCCTTCAGGGGAATCTTCCCAATCCAGGGATCAAACCTGGGTCTCCAGAGTTGCAGACAGATTTTTTACTATCTGAGTCACCAGGATAGCCCAAAGCCAGACTGCTGGGATTCAAATCTGACCCTACAACATACTGACTGTATGACTGCAGGCAAGTTGCCTACTCTCCCTGAGCCTCAGTTACTTCATCTCTAAAATGGGGATATTGTTGGGCATGGGGAACAATTGTTGGGAAGATTAAACAAACATAAAGTACATAGAAAAGCACCTGCATGAGCATAATTACTCTGTCAAGTCACGGTGCCAACCCCTCTGGGTGTTGGGGTGCTGGCCAGCTGGGCCTACCTTGGAGGATCTGTCATTTTGTTTAGCCACTTGGGTCCCCAAGCTGACTTCCCAGGTGCCACCAATCTGTCTCTATGGAGGATGAGATATTGCTCTGCCTGTGCCTTGCTCACTGTCACGGCCCTTGGCCTTCTGGTTTCTTCTACGCGTCTCTGATTCTGACTGCCTGTCTTACTTGCTTACTTACTTACTTGTAGAGTCCCCCACTGTGGGGAGTGGTGTATGATGGGGTGGATTTTTAGTTCATAAACTTCTCTGGGAAACAGAAGTTTATCGTCCGTACATCTCATGGGAAGACATTGATTTGCTGCCGAAGTAAGAGTCCAGAGAGAACAGGACACATTTTCAGTGAGTCTTGCCGCAGGGAAGTCAGAGTTTTCACAGTCCCTCTCAGGACCTGCCTGATGGATGCAGCAGACTCCTGAGGAAGCTAAGGTTTCATCTTAATTAGATGTAGCCAGAGAAAAATGAACAAGCTCTAAGAGACTTTCCCACATACATCTTCCAGAACTCAAACATGCTTCTGGTCCAGCCTGCATCCCAGGACTCAGGTTTCACCATCTCAAGGAGCCTCCTTTTGATAAAGGAATGCAGTGACCTGGGGAGTAGGAAAATTCTTTGAAATTCCTTTGGAGGGGGGAGCCCTTGCCCTAGCCTTAGGAGCAGGGAGCAGCCTGCATATTGGAGCTTGTGGGGCCTAAAGCTCTCCTGAAAGGTCATCATGTAACCTCCAGCAACTCTTCATCAAGTGCTCCCTGGTGCCGTCCACTCCACCATCGCACCTGGAAGAATGACCCCCTTTTTAGTGTGGGGAAGGCCATTTTGATGATGTGAACTTACAGAAACAGAACTGGGAGACTGTCCACCTTCCTTCCTACCTGCAGGGGAGCCAGATTGCTGGGAGGATTGCGAGCCTTCACCAAACCAGACCAAGAGGGAATGGGCACAGGGAAGGCACTAGAACCCCAGCAGGGACGGCAGCACGGGCTCTGCCATATGTGAGGGGCTGGACAGGAAACAGACTGGGCCAGACTGCAGGGAGAGACGGCAGTCCAGCTGCAGAGGGAGCTGAGTGAGTGTCTTGCCCATCTGGGGCCACTTGATTGGCAGGGGGCATTGCTGAGAGGAACATTTCTAGGGGGTTTAGGAGCATTGAGTAGGGACAATGTGCAAAGTGGAAGGAGGCCTGTGTCTGAGTTGGTGCTCTGCCCCTGACTGTGGGGACAATGTCCTAATCTCTAGGAATCCCATTTATAAAACAGGGATAGCATTGCACTGTGCGTACACATGTACACACACACACACACACACACACACACACACACACACACACACTACCACCACCAAGAACAACAAGTTTCCAGAGGACTTTTTGCTCAGGAAGTTCTTTGAAATGTGCCCTGTGAATCATTGGGAAAGACTGTTGCTGGGAAAGATTGAGGGCAAGAAGAGAACAAGGCGACCAAGAATGAGATGGTTGTATGTCATCATCGACTCAATGGACATGAATTTAAGCAAACTCTGGGAGGCAGTGAAGGACAGGGAAGCCTGTCACGCTGCAGTCCATGGGACTGCAGAGTTGGACATGACTGAGCGACTGAACAACAGCCACCTGTGAATCACCAAAAGGAGCTAGAGAAGAAGCCATTTCCCAAATCTCATTGATCTCAGAGCCCTTTCTGGAGAGATCAGGGCACTCACTAGCTGGCTAGTGGCACAGTAGAATAACCTTAAACCTAAACATAAATGAATAAGTGAAACGTGACCTTACTCCAGAATTATGCAAACCTGGTGCGGCCCGGAGACTGCATTGCGTTAAAGCTCAGGTGATTCTTAGGAACGTGCAGGATTAAAGGATTGAGGTTCATGGAATCGGACTTGGGGGAGGACCCCTCCATGGATGCCTCTCCCAGTCCCCACAGGCAGGCTGTTGTTAGAGAGAGTGCTCCCTCCCTCAGTCACATGTCTAGATGCCACCAGCTCCAGGCAGGGCTCAGTGGATGTTACCGCCTTGAATGGAGGCTCAGGCCCGTTGCCTCCCAGGACCCCTAGTGTCCCTCAGCCTCTGCTGCCTTTGGGGCACATCCGAGGCCATGGTAGCTAGGCTGCCATCACATGCTCCCTGGTCCTGACTTGAGCGGCCCCACCAGCCTGTGAGAGCCGGGATCGCTCCTCGCAGGTCTGCCGTCCAGCTGGCTCGAGGCCCAGAATCTGTGGGCCTTCAGCTCCATTAAGATGCTGCCCCACTCTGCCCTAGTTCAGATTTCAAAGCCCATGGCACGCACCCCGAGGTCTCCCTGCTCCCTCTCTCACTCTGGAAACAGGTCTCAGTTTCTGGGGGCCCAAGGAGCGTGGTGGGCTTGTCCCCTAGTGCTGACCGGTTGGGGTGGGAAAGAGCCTGCTGAGTCATGCAGCCCTGGAGAGGGCCCGGGCTGGCCCTGCAGGAGAGGCCCTTTCTGAGCTCACTGACGTTCACTGGGGGTGTTTTTGAAGTTTGTCTCTCTCCTTGAGGGTGCCTTTCTAGAACACATAGAGAGGTTGCCAGGGTACACAGTGGCCTCGTAGGGCTCAGCCCTAGGATTCTGACCAAGCCCCACCCCACCATGAAGGGAGGAAGTGCCTTCTCCTCCTGACTCCAGGCCAGCCCGGCACCCCTGCCGAGGCCCGGAGAAGGCAGGGGGCGTGGCTGTACAGAACCTGTCTTGAGCTCTCCAGGCATTTCCTGAGTCTGAGTCCCTGTCAGACCCACCTGGCCAGTGACGTGTCTATGGGAACAACCAGGTGATGACGATTACACTTAGCTTCCTTGCCTTTGAGCCTCCATGACTCTTGTGGGTCTTCTCTCCCCAGACACCCACTTGTGCGTGTGCCACAGCCAGCAGGAGATTCCCGGGGCAGGCACAGGTCTCTGACCCCCAGCGAGGGGCTTCTGCCCCAGAAGTAAGGGCTCTGCTGCTCTTTTGTCACCTGTTCCCGGGGCCCCGTGCTCCTCCAGAGACAGAGTCTTTGCACCCCCCAGGCAGTGCTGCAGAGAATTAGCTGAGGGGAGCCTACAGGCTGGCGTGTTGCTGGCTGCCTGGGGGCTCCCCGCCTGGAGTGAGATGAGTGTGGCAGCTGCTGTGGGCACCTCACACAGGTCCCTTTACCAGCTGCTGTAATCCTTCACAGCTAAGGTTCACTGCACCCGCTTCTCTGCAGCATTTTCTTGGCTGCCGTCTCCCAGGAGCCCACCCACCGGTTCCCCACCTACAGCCAACCACCGACCCAGGGCATCACGGGCTGGGCCAGCATAGTGCTGTAAGTCATCTCTGGGGTCCACAGGATCAAGCTGGAGCTGGAGGCCGCATCTTTGCTTTACTGATTCCCGCCCCACCCTGCTTCCCTCACAGCCCTGCTCTAGGAGCGCTCTCCCAGTTAACTGTTTTCACCGGATTGTCATTTCAGGCTCTGCTTCTAGGACCCTAACTTGAGGCTCAGGTGGGTCTATGGAACTCTGAGGACTCCTATCTCCAGGTGCGTATGGCTCTGGGGCCAGGATGAAGCTGATCAAGGATGAAGCTGTCCTGGGCTGCGGGGCTAAGAGCAGACAGAGGATGGAGGGAAACGGGGAGCTTCAGCTGGGGCCTCTGGTCCAGAGGAGCAAGGCCAGGGTGAGGGCCGCTCAGCCTGTCTCTTCCCTTCCCTCGGCCTCCACCCTGAGCCTGGCCTATTATTAGTCCTGTCTTCTTGATGTGGCAGCTGAGAACGGATAGTTCTTCTCTAGGCCTCAGTGTCCCTGGGAACCGAGGGCCTCTGCCAGACTAGCTCCCAGTCTCCTGCAGATGCCCAGTCCCTTCTGCCCAGTGGGGGTGGTGGTGAGGGGCGTTGGCAGAAGCCCGACACTCCGCAGGAAAGAACCAGGGGAGACTGAGTACCGGCTCTTCCTGTGGCGGGGAGAGAGGGCTTAACAGGGTTGGAATGGCTGGAACAGCTGGCCTGACCCGCACAGCTGGCAGCTGAATTATGAGTTTGGGGAAGCAGTCTTCCTGTCAGCTTCCTTCCCCTTTCCCCTAGGAGGAAGAGGTCTCCTAACTTCCCTCCGTCCTGCTGACTCGGCGGCTCCCTCGTGAATGGGCGGGTGGACAGCTTCAGACACAAAGGCAGAAGGACAAGGCGGGCCTTTCAGGCACTGTCTGTCCCTGGGGACTTCTCAGGGCTTGTCACGTCATGTCAGATGGACTGGCCCTGATCTCAGAGAAGAGGACAGGCCTTTGACACTCAGGTCGTCCTGAGCTCCTCCCCCATCCCCCTGCACGCAGCTTCCCGCCTGAACATCAGGGCACCCTTTGGGGATTGGGAAGGGAAATCTGTAAGAGTTTCAGAGAGAGACCGATGTCCAGGGGAAGGGCTGAGGAGGAGGAAGCACTGGGGGTTTCGCTCAGCCACTGATGTTCCCGTGTCTCCCGTGTCGGAGGGGCCTGCATCAGCGCTCCTGAGCTGGTGCAGCCAGCCGCTGTGCCGCAGCCGTGCTTCCGGTGCTCGGCCTGGGGGAGGTCAGCAGACACGCTGGCCATAGCAGGTGGTGGCCCTGAGGGCTGCGAACATTGTGCTTTCGGCCTGTTTATCCTAAACCTTCCTTCCTTTCGCCGCCAGGAGCCAGGAAAGCCTTGGCTCTGTAGCCTTTGGGGATGGGGCTGGGCACGTTCTAACAGGGAGGCACTGTGGGGTTTGTGAAAGCCTCCCAGCCACGGGCACACATGATCAGTGCAAAGGGGAACGGATGTACCCTCTCTGGGGACAGCTTAGCATGTGGGTCTCTAGCCCCAAAGATGTACATACCTTCTGACTCAGCAATTCATTTCTGGGAGTCAATCCTAAGGAAATAATTGTAAGTTCACACAGGTGTGTGTATCAGGATGCTTATCTCTGCCTGGTTTAGAGTTGATGCGGGGCTATGGGAGGTTGGTACGTGCACACAGTGGAGAACTTGGCAGCCAGTTACACTGATGGAATTATCAGTAAAGCTGCCACGAACACTCTGGTTCATGTCTTTTGGCAAGCGTAAGCATGCCTTTCTCTTGGGTGTGTACCTAAGATGGAATTTCTGGATCAGAGGATAGATGTGTGTGCAACTTGATGGTGCTAACCAGTAACTGTTCCAACCAACCCAGCCACCACTAGTGGTGGCCCACTTGGCCCCTGCCTTCACCAGCACCCAGTATCATCAGCCTGCCTCACAGTGGCTTTTCTAGGAATGTGTAAAGGTGTTGCTTTGTGATTTTCATCTGCATTTCTAAATATATGTCAGCAGAAAAAGTGATAAACATACTGTGGTATACTTATAAGCTGAGAATTGGCACAGTGATGAATAAGAATGAATACAGATTCATGTAACCACATGGGTGAATCTCAAAAAAGAGGATGTTGAGTGGAGGAAACCAAACACAGAAGAGTATATATATTGTGTGAATTCATTTAGAGGCAAATCCCAAACAGGCAAAACTATCTACAGTAATAGAGATCAGGAGCTTTGCCTATGGGGGCAGAGAGGTAATGACCAGGGAAGAGATGAGGAAACCTTCTGGGCTGTTGAAAATATTCCTTATCTTGATCTCGGTTGTGGTTAAATGAATGATATATATGTAAAATATTTTATCAAATCAAATAACTTTGCATTTTCAGTCTTTTTTTTAATTTTTGGCCTTGCTGTGTGGCATGTGGGATCTTCGTTCCCCAAATAAGGATCAAACCTGCATCCCCTGCTGGGGACATGTGGAGTCTTAACCATTGGACTGCCAGGGAGGTCCCTATCTTTGCATTTTGTTGTATCTAACATTTACTTACAGTATCGGACCTTGCTTCTATCACTAGTCACATCCACAACTGGGTATTGTTTCTGCTTTGGCTCCATCCCTTCATTCTTCCTGGAGTTATTTCTCCACTGATCTCCAGTAGCATATTGGGTACCTATTGACCGGGGGAGTTCCTCTTTCAGTATCCTATCATTTTGCCTTTTCATACTGTTCATGAAGTTCTCAAGGCAAGAATACTGAAGTGGTTTGCCATTCCCTTCTCCAGTGGACCACATTCTGTCAGAATGAAGAACAAAGCTAATGGAGGTGATGGAATTTCAGTTGAGCTATTCCAAATCCTGAAAGATGATGCTGTGAAAGTGCTCACTCAATATGCCAGCAAAAATGGAAAACTCAGCAGTGGCCATAGGACTGGAAAAGGTCAGTTTTCATTCCAATCCCAAAGAAAAGCAATGCCAAAGAATGCTCAAACTACCGCACAATTGTACTCATATTACATGCTAGTCAAGTAATGCTCAAAATTCTCCAAGCCAGGCTTCAGCAATTCGTGAACCGTGAACTTCCTGATGTTCAAGCTGGTTTTAGAAAAGGCAGAGGAACCAGAGATCAAATTGCCAACATCCGCTGGATCATGGGAAAAGCAAGAGAGTTCCAGAAAAACATGTACTTCTGCTTTATTGACTATGCCAAAGGCTTTGACTGTGTGGATCACAATAAACTGTAGAAAATTCTGAAAGAGATGGGAATACCAGGCCACCTGACGTGCCTCTTGAGAAACCTGTATGCAGGTCAGGAAGCAACAGTTAGAACTGGACATGGAACAACAGACTGGTTCCAAATAGGAAAAGGAGTATGTCAAGGCTGTATATTGTCACCCTGCATATAAGTTAAATAAGCAGGGTGACAATATACAGCCTTGATGGACTCCTTTTCCTATTTAGAACCAGCCTGTTTTT
>SJYC01086061.1:0-19682 GCA_006408675.1 Madoqua kirkii | reverse complement strand
GGGAGAAATATCAATAACCTCAGATATGCAGATGACACCACCCTTATGGCAGAAAGTGAAGAGGAACTAAAAAGCCTCTTGATGAAAGTGAAAGAGGAGAGCGAAAAAGTTGGCTTAAAGCTCAACATTGAGAAAACAAAGATCATGGTATCTGGTCCTGTCATTTCATGGGAAATAGATGGGGAAACAATAGAAACAGTGGCAGACTTTATTTTGGGGGGCTCCAAAATCACTGCAGATGGTGACTGCAGCCATGAAATTAAAAGACACTTACTCCTTGAAAGAAAAGTTATGACCAACCTAGATAGCGTATTCAAAAGCAGAGACATTACTTTGCTGACAAAGGTCTGTCTAGTCAAAGCTATGGTTTCTCCAGCAGTCATGTATGGATGTGAGAGTTGGACTGTGAAGAAAGCTGAGCACCAAAGAATTGATGCTTTTGAACTGTGGTGTTGGAGAAGACACCTGAGAGTCCCTTGGAGTGCAAGGAGATCCACCAGTCCATTCTGAAGGAGATCAGCCCTGGGATTTCTTTGGAAGGAATGATGCTAAAGCTGAAACTCCAGTACTTTGGCCACCTCATGCGAAGAGTTGACTCACTGGAAAAGACTCTGATGCTGGGAGGGATTGGGGGCAGGAGGAGAAGGGGGCGACAGAGGATGAGATGGCTGGATGGCATCACTAACTCGATGGACATGAGTCTGGGTGAACTCCGAGAGTTGGTGATGAATAGGGAGGCCTGGCATGCTGCAATTCATGGGGTTGCAGAGAGTCAGACACAACTGAGCGACTGACTGAACATTTACTTATACTGAAATTTAAAACAGTATTTAAGCAAAAGAAGAGAAGATAATGCAGATCTATATTGATTAATCTGGACTTATGTTTAAGATATATTAAATACATAAAGCAGGTTGCAAAATTCTGTGAACATTTGGGGGTGTTACTCATAAATCTTCTTTGGTGGAAGTCTAGGGTATCTCATTTTAAACTAACATTAGATGTGGAGAAACTGAATAACGGTTTTTGGAAAGGATCCAAAATGCATAGGAAGTTAAAAAATTGGGAATAGAACTGCCATACGACCCAGCAGTCTCACTGCTGGACATATACTGAGGAAACCAGAACTGAAAGAGACACATGTACCCCCATGTTCATTGCAGCGTTATTTATAATAGCTAGGACATGGAAGCAACCTAGATGTTCATCAGTAGATGAATGGATAAGGAAGTTGTGGCACATATGCACAATGGAATATTACTCAGTTATAAAAAGGAACACATCTGAGTCAGGTCTAATGAGATGGATGAACCTGGAACCTATTGTACAGAGTATAATAATGCAGAAAGAGAAAGACAAATCCTGTATATTAACACATATATATGGAATTTAGAAAGATGGTACCAATGATTCTCCATGCAGAATAGCAAAAGGGACATAGGCATAAAGAACAGACTTTTGGACTCAGTGGGAGAAGGTGAGCGTGGGATGATTTGGGAGGACAGCATTAAAACATAAATATTACCACATGTAGAATAGATGACCAAAGCGAGTTCCATGCATGAAGCAGGGCACCCAAAGCTGGTGCTCTGGGCCAACCTAGAGGGTTAGGGTGGGGAGGGAAATGGGAGAGGGTTCAGGAAGGGGGACGGGGACACATGAATACCTGTGGCCTGTTCATGTTGATGAATGGCAAAAACCATCACAATATTGTAAAGTAATTATCCTCCAATTAAAAGAGATAAAGTAAAATAAAAAAGAAAACAAACTGCATAGAAGGCATAAGAAATAACAATTTAAAAAATTGAATGAGGCTTGAAACTTCTCAGAATATAAAGAAATACTATGTTGTTAAATAGATAAGAAATTAACATGTGATACAGTATTATTAACTAAACTACAGATTTTTTTCAAATTTCACATGTGTCCATTATTTGTTTTCATATCTTATTCAAGATTCCACATTGTATTTAGTTGCGTTGAGCAACTTCAGCTGTAAACAACAAATTCTGGTAAATTCTCTTTTCATCTTGATTCTGTTACAAATATTTTCTAGTTTTTCTTGTTATGGCTTCTTAGATACACTCTTCATTTTAAAGTGGACATTTAATTTCCACATACGTGGGGTTTTTAAAGTATGTTTGATATCAACTTTTTATTTCAATGCAATCATCTCTGCAGTCACCTTCTGTGTTTTTGCAGACTTCTAACTTTCTTGAGGCTTTCAACAGTTAAGTCAAAAATTGCTCTTGGTAAATGTCACAAGGCACCTAAAAATATATGGGTTATTTTCAAATATCTTTTAATATTGATTTCTAACATATCACATTTCTCACATATTTCCACAGTGATAAGAGAACAGACTGGATGATTTCAATACCTTTAGACCATGAAATTTTTGCACCTTGTTTTCTGTCCCTGGCTATGTTCCAGTGTCTCCTAGTTTATAGTCTATGGGAACTCGAATAGAATCTGTATCTTGCTGTTGTGTGAAAACTGTATAAATCTTAATTATAAATCTTAACATTGAACCGGTTCATGGTGCTTTTTAGGCCTACTATAGCCTTCTACCTTTCTGTATGTTCATTCTATTAATTTTTGGGAGTTTGCTGTTGAAATTCCAACTAAAAATCTTAGTTTATTCTCTTAAAGAATAATTGTGGAATAATATAGTGGAACTATGTGTAACTTTGTTATGTATTTTCCAAGCCTCTTGTAAATATGTTGTCATACTTCCATCATTTAAAAAAATTTAAACAATAATTTTATGTTGATGAGGACACTCAAATTTTATAGCAGTCAGTACCACATTTTGAAGGACTGAAAGCCATGATACAGCAGGAACATCTGTAAATTACGTAAAATGGAAGCAGATAAAGAGATCGGCGTGTTTTTTCCTTCCCTTTCTTCTTCTCTCTCCTTCCTCCTCCTTTCTCTTTCTTCTTTCCTTCTCATCTTCCACCAGTTCTGCCGGGAAGGCTCCTGCTCTCTCTTCTGTGCGTGCGGATCGTGGCAGCAGGAAGACACGTGTGACTTAAATTCCGGTTGGGGCCCTAGTCCTGGTTGTGCCACTTCCCGGAAGGGCGGCCTTGGGGTGATCACTTGTATTTCTGAGTCTCAGTTTCATCACGTGTAAAATGGAGAAAATTATGCCCGTCATGCTAGGTGGCTGGCAGGAGCAAGGGAGCAAATGATTGCAGACACTGATAAATTACCAAAGAACTCTGATGCCTCTAATGCAGAATGGCCATCGCTGGGGTGAAGGAAGCACAGAACAGACTGTCAGGTCAGGGGGTCCCCGCTCCAGTACCTCACTTACTGTGTGGCCTCAGGCATGGGGGCTAACGTTTAGGCACCTTGATGAGCTTGTCTTTAAAACATTGATGAAGACAGTGTCTCTAACACAGGGTTGCTCTAATGATTAGAGGTCATGTTCACAAGGTAAGTAGTGTAGTGAGAGTCTAGGTTGAAAAAACACTCAGAAAACAAAACAACAGCAAACAGACGGCCACAGGCTGCTCCTGGGGCATCATTATTGTGTCATCATCTCCCACACTGAAGCATCGAGCCGCTCGGCTAGAAGCATGGACTCTCCCTGAGGGTGGGGCTCACCGCTCCCCGGGGCGTGGGGATGGTGGCCACCCTTGTCTCTAGGCTGCCCCCACCCTGGTCCTGCCTCTGCAATGATTCCACCTGTGTAGCTGAGCTTTGTGCAAAGAGAGAGGACAGGGCCCATCAAGTGTTTCACTGAGATCAAGGCTCCCATAAAGGCTTCCCCTGATGGCTCAGCTGGTAAAGAAACTAACGGCCAAAGCAGGAGACACAAGAACACATGTTTGACCCCTGGTTCAGGAAGATCCCTTGGAGAAGGAAACGGCAACCCACTTTAGTATTTTTGCCTGAAAATTTCCGAGAACAGACTGTAGCCTGGTGGGCTAATCCATGGGGTCTCAAAGAGCCAGACACAACAGAGTGTGCATGCACACACACACACACACACACACACACACGCCTCTTTTAGAGTCGAGAATGCCAGGAGTGTCTCTGGAACCTCAGCACAGAGCCTGAACCACAGGGCCCTGGAGTGTGGATCCGCCATGGTCTCACCAACCCTGACCTTCCACGAGGGTAGGGGGAAGGCTTGCCACAGGAAGTGGCCTCTTACCCAGTGGAGGGAGCACCTGGCCTTTCCTTTCTCTAGGAAGATTTCAAAGGGCAACCTCTGAAATGCTCCGTATTCCCACATTTGATAGAGGGTCCCCTTTAAAGCTTCCACTCCCTCACTGTCCCCTTGTCTCACCCTGCCCTATTCCCCTTTAACAAAATTTCCAAGCTGAAAGGACAGTGGAGCCGCTCTTTGTTCAGAAATCAGGGAGCTGAAAAGTCAAGGAACTCAGCCAAGGTCGCCCAGCTGGTCCTGGCTGAGGCTGGAGGCCTAGACCCCCTGGGTCCCCATCCAACATTTTTCCACCATGTGCGTCACAGGGCTGTTGTTGAGGCTGGCCAGGGTGAGCTCTGGGCTGTGGGCTCTGGGGTCTAGAGAAGATACAGACAGCCCTTAAAGCCCTGGGTCTGAGCTGGGCTGGAATCAATAGGATCTGGGGTTTTCATCCTGGTAAGGGCAGAGTTTTTCCTGTTCTGCCTTTGGTTACTGCATTTTCTTCCTTCATTGTTGGAAATCATTTCAGCCTCTCCCAGTGTTGGTTCTGCCCAAACTCCCGGTGGAGGTGGCCGTTTCGCGTATGGATTGTACTTGGGTGGGGGTATCTGTGTGGGTGTGTGATGAGCACCCACGATGGCACATCTGTCTGTCTGGGTCAATATCTGTCTCTCTGGGTGTGATGTGACTCAAATGTTGAGGCTCACACTCCCTTAGCCTCTCCCACCCTCCCCCATCACCCTGCTGCTCTCAAAGCAGCTGTATCCCACCCCCAGGGAAAGAATGTCCCTGGCAGCCTCAGTGCCCACACAAGGCTGGAACGGCAGCACAGGTGGGGGTGCTGTGTCCAGCTGGCCCCATCACAGGGCCTCCCGGGAGGAGAAGCCACCCCTCGAGCCACCCCTCCAGTCCCCATCAGTGCTGCCTGCCACAGCTGTTGCCCTAAGGGACCGACTGCCCTGAAAGGAAGTGTCTGGAAGCTGGGCAGCCAGTCCACGGGAGCCCTCCTGTGTTCAGCCTGGGGCCTGGTCCAGGGAGTGGGTTTGCCCGGGAACCCCTGGAGGGCAAGGGTGCCCCATGGTCCCCCACCAGCATCTACAGTGTGCTGGGGGCTGGGGCCTGGTCAGGGAGCTTTCAGTGTGGACGAGCAGAAGTTGCCGCACTGGACCTGGCTGTCTGGCTGTGGCCTCAGGAGGAGCGGGCTGCCTCCTGGAGAGGAACTCCGTAGTTATCACAAGTCCCAAGCCCACTGCACAGAGGGGCTGGAACCCAGACAACATTCACTTACTCTCATGGCAACAGAGAGCAACCTGACCAGGGTTGGAGAAAAGCCCAGAAACGCAGTTTTGGTGATTCTGAGTGAGGCACACGTGTCCTTTGGGAAAGGCAGGGTGACTCCTTTGACGGGTATTAAGGGTGGGTGGGAACCGGGGAAGGTGGGAAGGGCAGAGGGATGGCCATCAGTGGGGGCACTTCTGATTCCTTGGAGGGATCATACCTGGTGCCCAGATAAGAGTCGGTAGGTGTCAATGTATGGACAGATGTCTGTTGTGAGGTGTGGCAATTCTGGGAGAGAAAATAGGCCAGCCTGGGTGGGGTCAGGAAGGCCTCAGGGAGGAGGGAAGAGAACTTCAGGGGGATGACATCCATGAACCCTAGAAGGCCCTCTACTTCCCACCTGGACCTTGCAGGCCCGAGGCCCGGGGACGGAGGCCCAAGGGCACTGTATCTGAGAGAGCAGCGACACTCAGCTTGTACCAGCGAGGGGTGGGCAGGGCTTAGATTAGGGAAGCAGGGGCTCAGCGCATCTAGGGAGACCCAGCCTGGCCTCACCTCCCTCTGGCCCATCTCCTTCAGCCCCTGGGAAGGGCCCTGCCCCTCCACCAGCCTTATTTGTGGAGCACAGAGCTGAGCAGATTGAATGATGCTGTGAGACCTCACACGAGTCATTCTGCCTCTTTGGGCCTCATTTTCCTCACCTATAAACCAAAGGGGTTGGAATCTGTGGGATCTCAAATGATTCCCAGGTAACCTGCCAGCCCTGACTAACTAGGTAAAGCTAAGTGGAGGACTATGCCACCAAATCCAGGCTGGGAGGAAGAGATGCTGTGATCCATTAGTGATGTCTGATGTGGCCTCCTGATTGAGGCTGGGGGGCTTGGTACCCATGCCTTCTATCTCCAGTCTTCATACATTCTAAAAGCAGGCAGGGGGTGAGGGGTGGGCCAACCTCCAGTGAAGAGAGGTGCTCCTGGTCCTTGTGACAAATCTTCTGTGTATTCTCCAGGGCCAAACATCTAGATGGGGAGCAGATGTTGCCAAGCATCTGTCTCTTGGCCTGGTATAAACACAGGAAGAGCCACAGTTTCATGAGGAAGAAGAGGGAGGGTAAGCACTCCCACATCTGAGTTCTTGGCCCGTTTGTTTTTCTGGCATTTTGAAAAATGTATGTCCAGCTGCATTTATTTATAGCTAATAAGAAGGAAAGTTTTGTTATTGCTTTGTTGCTTTTTTGCTGAAACAGAAAAAAAAAATCCATAAAAATTGTAAAGAAAGAAAAGGACAGTCCAAAAGAAGTTGATGAATTATATAATGGGTTTCATTGGAAACTAAAGTCTTGAGAACTTTAATTAGAAAGTAGAATGTTTGTGAGATGCATTGGTATTGGTGAGTGTGTATATATGTATGAGTTGGTGAATGTTGTGTTTGTGAATGTATTGTATGTGTATAACTCATGTTGATGCACGGGGCATATTTGTGTAGCGCAAGTGTGGTGTGTGCTCTGCAGCAGGCATGTCTGTAGAGCATGGACATGGCTTGTGTTCTGTGTCAGCGGTGTGTGGGGTATGTACCGCATGCCTGTGGTATATAGTGGGCACCAGAACAGGTAGGTATAGTGTGTACTCGTGCAGGATATGTGTGCACCAGGTATGTTTGCATGACCTGTGGCGTGTGCATTCTGGGTAGGCACATGGTGTCCTTGTGCAGAGCGGTGATGTTTGTGTGTCCTGTGGTGCTCTGGCCTTTGAGCAGGTCCTGGAGATGACGTGAAGTATCATCAGAGCTTGAAAACAAAAAGCCCTGAGTCTTTTTTGGGGGGTTGGCTCTTCCAAGAAAAAATCAGGAATTTCTGAGCTCTACTTTCCACATCCTGTGAAGTCCAGATAGGCAGAAAAAGACTGGATACAGTGGGCACCCAGCTGCCAGCTCGTGAAGGCTGATTAAAACCTTGCAGCTTGCTGTTTCCAAGAAACATTGCTCATCAAACTTTTCAGACCTTCCCACCACTTGACAAAGGTAGGAAATGTTCCCAGTGACTTTTTACTAGAAAGCTTAGCAAGTTCTACGATGAATTTGGGATATACCTTTTTTTAAAAAGTGGCTCCGTGCTAAGGGAGAAGGGCCAGTGAGCTGGAGCTCCTAGTCCAAGTGTTCACAGTAAGAATCGTTTCCTTCCCCACCAGTCCCCTGGAAGCCACAAAATGGGGCAAATCGACATCTTTTATTTGCAGGCAAGAGGTCGAGAGGATTTCTCTCTCCCAAGCTAGGGGGCAGCGGAGAGAGTCAAGGCTGCTCTGTGGTGTACCTTGCAGAACTCTTGGCACCGTCTTGAACTTTGATTTGTCAGGAAGCGTTGTCCAGAGACTTCCCTGGTGGTCCAGTGGTTAAGAATCTGCTTTCCTATTCAGGGGACGTAGGTTTGATCCTTGTTCCAGGAACTAAGATCCTACATGCTGCAGGGCAACTTTGATGGCCTGCTGCAACTACTGAGGCTGCACACTCTCGAGCCTGAGCACCACAGCTAGAGTCTGTGCACCACGGCAAAAGATCCCGCGTGACACCACGAAGGTCCCACACAGCGCGCATCACAACCAAGACCAAATAAATAAATAAAATATAAAAAAGAATCTGCAAGGCACTGAGCAAATGAGATTTGTTATTAAAAAAAAGAAGAAAAGGTGTTTTCCACCAGAGCCCTCCCTGCTACACAGGACTGTTGTATGGGCCCAGAAGCCACAGTCGTGAATATTTTTGCCAAGTGGAAGGGACAGTCCCGAGGGGCAAGGTTGTTCCTGGCATGGGGCCTACCACCTAGTAGGTGTCCAGTAAACAGCCGTTGAATGAGTGAGAAGCTGGGAGGGACCATCCAAGAGAAACAGCCTAGTTTCCACCCACCGCCAAGCAGAGCTTCCAGGGCAAGGCTGGGGCGGACGTGCCTGCCTGGCCCGGTTGCTGGGTTTCCCCTCCGCTTTTCCTGTCCCTCTCCCCATCACTTCGGCTGGTTCCCACGCCCTCACCCAGGGCCTTCGCTGTCATTGTTCCACTGTTATCAGAGCCCAGGCCTCTGCCAGCCTTGCCCCTTTATTGGGCCAGGAAAAGGAGCAGGAGGAAGATGATGGGGAGGGGCAGCTTCAGGGACGGATGAAGAAAGGAATCAAATGCAGCTGGTCAGTGCAGCTCAGGGGAGGAAGCCACAGTTTAGGGAGAGATGGGGACATTCCCAAGGTTAGGTGGAAAGGTAGAAGACTAGTCATCATCATTGTAACTATGGTAGTAGTAGTGACTACTCTCGATCCCTGGGTTGGGAAGAACCCCTGGAGAAGGGAACGGCTACCCACTCCAGTATTCTGGCCTGGAAAGAGTCGGACACGACTGAGCGAGTTTCACTTCACTTTGGCTATATAAAATAGGATACATGCTGGGATGATACTTTTGAAAATATGCAGGGGGCGGGGAGGAATTGGGCAATTGGGATTGACTCATACACACTATTGATACTATGTCTAAACTAGATAGGGCTTCCCAGGTGGTGCTAGTGGTAAAGAATCTGCCTGCCAATGCAGGAGACTTGGGTTTGATCTCTAGGTCAGAAAGACCCCTGGAGAAAGACATGGCACCCCACTCCAACATTCTTGCCAGGAGAATCCTATGGACAGAGGAGGCTGGCAGGCTACAGTCCATGAGGTCACAAAGAGTCAGACAGGACTGAGCATCTGGGCAGACAGAGCAGATGAAATAGATAATTGAGAACATATTGTACAGCACAGGGAACTCTCCTTAATGCACTGTGGTGACCTGAATGGAAAGGAAACCCAAAAAAGAGGGGATATATGTATATGTATGATTCATTTTGCTGCGCAGTAGAAACTAGCACAGAGTAAAGCAATGTAAAGAACTGTGCGCGGCTGCATGCTGAGCCCCCTCAGTCATGTCCAACTCTGTGGACACGACCCAGGGGCTGAACCCATATCTCTTTAATCTCCTGCATTGGCAGGCGGGTTCTTTACCACTAATGCCACTGTACTCCAGTAAAAATTAATTTTTAAAAAAAGATCACAAAAAATAATAAAATACTTGAGACTTCCCTGGCCATCCAATGGCATTGATCCCTAGTCGGGGAGCTAAGATCCCACATGCCACCGAGATGTGGCCAAAAGAAAAAGAAAAGAAAATATTAGTCTTTTGCCCCAATGTTTTCTTGCACTCAATAGCTTTGCCCACTTTCCATAGCTAGTTTGCTTTAAGGTGCACAGAGAGAATGTGTGTTCACAGGGCACTTGGGATGATTGAAGGAGACCTAGAGAGGCTGCTGGGGGCTGGATTCTCAGCCATGGGATACTTGGTGGGAAGCGGGATCTTGACCATTTCAGCACCTGTTGGCTCAGAGAACAGACTAGGATTCGTGGGTTTTGAGCTTCAAAAGGCAGCATGTAGAACTTCTAAAATAAAAAGCATAATCATTGAGATTTCAGTGACTTTCTTGGTGGTTCAGTGGCTAAGACTCCGAGCTCCCAATGCAGGGGTCCTGGGTTTGATCTCTAGTCAGGGGACTAGATCCTACATGTTCCAATTAAGAGTTCACATGTTACAACTAAATATCCTACAGGCTGCAATGAAGACACAGCACAGTCAAATAAATAAGTAAAAATAAATATTTAAAAAAAAGAAAGAAATTTCAAACTCAGTGGGAGAAACAAAGCTGGTGAAGGAAATCTCAGAATTCACCCAAAATGCAGCACAAAGAAGTAAATAAGTAGAAAATAGGGAAGAGCCGAAGGTGTGGGGAATAGAATGAGATGGTCTGATCTGTGTCACACAGAATTTCATAAAGACAGATTGGAAAGAATGAAAGGCAATCTTCAGAGAGACAATGGCTGAAAAACCACTAGGGCTGAAGACAGACATGAGTCTTCACACAGCAGAATCACATCAGGTTCTGGGCCATCACACTGTAACTCCAGATCTCAAGGACAAGGCTTTTGGAGCCCCTTGTTCCTGAAATCCCTCTCTTCTGACCTCCTCAGCGCTAACCACTGGACCTTGGCTTCTGCTTTGAACCTTAGACTGCTTCCATTCACCATTCTTTGGTCAGCAAATTTCTCCTCCTCCGTGAAACTGGGAGTTTCCTGAGGGTAGGGGTCCTTCTCTTAACCCCTGGTGCTGAGGAAAGATGGCAAGAAACCTGGTCAGAAGTTTGATCAGAGTCCTGGGCAGATAACTCAACTCCTCCTGTCCCACTTTCTCTACTTCAGAAGTGGAATTAGAAATACTCGGTCAGAGAACTGTGAGGTTATACACTAGATGATTTCCTTAGACACTCTGCTCCTGTTCTGTTTAATCTATGCTTTTTAAATTTCACTATTTTTTATTTCCAGATTGCCTCCCTCCTCGCCCAGACCAACTCTGCCTATTTCTTTCTCTTTCTTCATATAGTCATGTAGAATCATAAAACAATTGCTTTCAAACTTAGTTTTAGCTGCAGAACCCTTCTGCCCAATAAAATTGTATTGTTGGAAAACTGATTCAAGCAGAATATAGGACCTGCTGGTGAACTGGGTTGGGATGGAGAACCGGCGTCCAGCTGGCTCATTTCCCCCTTTGCCTTAGATCCCCCCCGGGACACCTTGGCTGGAACAAAGTTAGAAAACCACCCCCCTGAAAAGCTTTATTAGAGCTTTCCCCAGAATGTGTTTCTGGGAACTCTGCTTTATGGTGTTTCATTAAAAAAAAGGGGGTTCCATGGTCAAATAAGCTGAAGAAACAGTGAATTAACTGAAGTTAATTGGGTCTCTTCAAGATTTTTTTTGAGACTTTATTTTTTTTAATTAAAAAATATTTATTTATTTATTTGGCTGCATTGCATCTTAGTTATGGCTCCAGTTGAGGTGTATGGCCTCAAGTAGCCCCGCAGCATGTGGGATCTTAGTTCCTTGGCCGGGGATCAAACCTCTGTCCCTCACACTGGAAGACAGATTCTTAACCACTGGACCACCAGGGAAGTCCCTTTTTGAGACTTTAATATTCACATTGGGCACTAGGAGTCTTTAAGATGGTAGCTGATGTGCCAGGGTCTGTAAACCTATTTTACCAAGGATTACACTTGTAGGCAGAACATACTAGAGAAATGCTGTGCTGGAGAATAACAACCGTAACAATAGGAATTTTTCCTATGTCTTCCCAACAAGATCTAGTACAGGGTTAGACCCTCAAACAGGAGGAGAGGCTATAAGCACTCTGGGTTGAATTTAAGCTTTGGTCTCCCCCATTTCCAGAATCTGAAAAGGCCTGTGGGAAGCCCAGTGATTTTCAGGCTTTCTTTTTCCGGCCTCAGCTCTGCTGCCACAAACGTGGCCCGGTGGGCGTGTCCTGGCCAGGTGCAATTCCATTGGTCATTTCTTCTGACACCTCTGGCTGGGCCCAGACTCTGTCTCAGAGCTGATTGGCCTTTGGCCCAGGCAAGAGGCCCCATTGCTCCAGCCTGGCTCGTGAGACCTCTGGGAACCCTGGTTCCCACTTGCCCGACCCTTTCCCGGCAGCCCAAGAGGCTCTCTAGGCTTCTCTTTCCTCTTCTTACTGGAGGAAAGAATTTCTGGAAATGCGGCTGAGTCAGTGACAATATAGCAGGATGGCCCCCCTCCCGCCCTGACCATGCCAACCTCACCAGCAGACCTCGTGCCTCTCTGGGCTGGGGCCCACGGAGGTAACCTTCTCTGGCCTGTCAGCCTCTGCAGAGGTAGGGGACAGCCAGCTGAGCCCAGCCCCTCCCTGGCTGCCCTTCCCAGCCTCAGGCTCCAAGGCCAAAAAAGAGGGGCAGAGGGGTGCCCCTGGAGCCTCTCCCAGGAGGCCACACCCCATGGTGGTGGGTTTGTCGGATCTCCTCCTGCCCACCGTCTTTCCCTCTTTCTTTCTTACCTTGAATAGACAGTGAGGGGTGTGGCTGCCCCGTCCCAGTGGCTGCCACGTAATAGTGAACAAGGCTGGGGGCTCCAGAGTGGGGTGTGGTGGGCTAAAAGGCAACTCAAGGATGTTAATACAGTGTTTCAGAGCTTTGACAGACATGCACACTGTGGAGCATTTAGTCCAGGCCTGATAAGGACCGTCTTCCAGGGCTGGGGAGTGGGGTGGGGTGGGGGACACAGCTCATGAGCAGCTTCCCCAGCTTCAAGGCTGAGGATACACAAACGGAGTGAGACCCAGCCCTTGCTTTCAAGGAATTTCCCATCTGGGTCACTCTGCCTCTCCTTGTCTTTCCTTCTTTTTTTTTCTGGTTCCTCTGGCTGGCTCCATCCTACCTTTCTCTCTGTTTCCGACTCCACATCTTCCTGACTCCTTGCCATGCCCTGTAAACCTGTTATGTTATTCCCAGGAAAGGTGAATGAATACTAGAACTCAGCAGACCCCTTTCCACAGCTCCCTGGTTTGGTATCCCGTCCGGGGCCCTGGGGGTCTCAGGAAATCTTCGCCATTGGCGCACGCCTTGGGTCCGCTAGCTTACTTTGTTTATCTTCTCGGCGACTCTGTTACTATGGCTATAGCCACATCATCCAGCCATCCTTCCTGGGGGGAAGTTGGGCAGAAATTTTTGTATTAAAAACAAAAAAAAGTTGTTTATATCCAAGGGGAAGCAGCCAGGAAAAAAAAAAAAAAAAAAAAGAAGCGTTTTATCTGCAGGCTGGACCTGGCTTTTCGTCACAAACTAATGGGGTTTCCGAAGAAGGGATTCAGCGAGGTACTTGAGTCCAGAGGAGGGAGCGAGGTCCTAGGGTGTCTGTCCCTCCCTTAGACAGGTGGCTCAAAGATGCTGGGTTCCTTGAGGGCAGGAGGCCTGCCTCTGCCATCTGACTGGAGTGTGACCACACAGAGGCCCTGCCCTGCATCACCCTCCTTCAGGTTTGAGTGGGCCCTGGATGTTGCCAAGACCAGTGTTCCTTGGGCTCGCTTGTCAGTTAACGTTCATCTCTTCCCAGACTCATCTCCTCAGCCATCCTTGGGCTACTCTGTCTCGCCTGCTCCTGGGCCCCAGAGTCTCTCGGGCCTTGGCTTTGGACTGCTGCTGCTGCTGCCACTAAGTTGCTTCAGTGTGTCTGACTCTGTGTGACCTCATAGACGGCAGCCCACCAGGCTCCCCCGTCCCTGGGATTCTCCAGGCAAGAACACTGGAGTGGGCTGCCATCTCCTTCTCCAATGCATGAAAGTGAAAAGTGAAAATGAAATCTCAGTTGTGTCTGACTCTTAGCGACCCCATGGACTGAAGCCTGCCAGGCTCCTCTGTTCATGGGATTTTCCAGGCAAAAGAGTACTGGAGTGGGGTGCCTTTGACTTCCCCGTGGCTTTGGACATCCACTGTAAATTCCTCAGCCTGGCCCTACCCCTCCTGTCTCATCAACCCAGGCTTCCTTGCCTGGAACCCCTTCAGCCTGGTTGCTCTCTCCAGCTCCCTTCCCATCCTCTGTACAGACTGGACTGCTTCCCACCTCTGAGCCTTTGCTCAGGTCGTTCCTTGGATCTGGAGCTCCCTTCCTATCTCCCCACTGCCCGGTTTCACCATCCTTTGGGGCCCAGGACTGGTCCCACCTCCCAGCAGCCTGCCCTGAGTGCCCCATCCAGTGCTGGCCTCTCCTCCCTTGCTGCAGTCCCTCATGTCCAGATACCAGTCATTTAATGGAGACCGACACCTCGACGCTAAGCCAATGCCCCCTGCCCCGATAGACACACACACACACACACACACACACACACACACACACACACACCAGCTGAGGGAGGAGGCCCAGGGCTGCAGGATGATGGATGAGGCTGCAGTCGCTCCCTTCTCTGCTGAGGCTGTGGTTAGATCTCCCCTTGAAGAAGCCTGATATTTTCCAGGAATTTCCTGAGGGGAGGGGCCCAAGCATTCTGGAATGAGAGCCAGCTGTGGGGTTGAGGCCTGGGGATGGAGAGGGGGGTGCTCTGGGCTTCCTGGCTGAGTCAGCGACCATCCCCAGGTAATTTATGGGCTGAGTCAGGGCCTGGGGGAAGCAGGGGTGGGTGTGGGGGTAGGGATGGGGAGGGTGGGGTGCCTTCTAGGAAGTCTGTTAAGGGGAGGGCAGTCTGGCTGCTGAAAGTGAGGTTGGCCAGTCCAACTCAGACCTCCCCCCGCCCCCAGGTCCTGCTCTGCTGCCTGGAGCTGGCAGGGGCAGCGGCCAAGAAGGGGAGGGAACTGTAAGGGGATGGCCGGAGGCAGCAGAATGGGGAAGCCTCTGGCAGGCCCTGGGGACCCAAGAAATCAGACAGGCCTCGGCTGCCAGGGAGTGGGCCTGGGAAGGCCTCAGGGCTGAGATGGGGTGAGGAGAGCTGCTGATTCTGGCACCCCAGTCTGAGAGCTGCTTGTCCTTCCTCCCTTCCCTGCTTGACCCCGACCCCGACCCCGTTCTCAGCAGGCCGGGCCAGCACTGCCAAGCGGATCCGTCTTTTGACCCCCTTCTGCCTTGGACCTGCTGGGCCACAGGGCTTGGCGGCATCCTCCTCTCTGAGCCCCAAGTCCTCACTTGGGCAGGACGGCCTGGCTCCTCTGAGCCCTGGTGTGGGGCTGCTCAGCTACAGCCAGGGAGTCTAGTCCAATGGCGGTGGCTTGGAAAGCAACACTAAGCTGGGCCTTGAAGGGAGGTGCGGCGTGGTTTAGGAGGGCCAGCAGAGAGAGGCTGAGCCTGATCACCGTCACCTCCAGGTTGGAGGAGTTGTGGACGATGCAGGCAACTGCATCCTCACACACAGGAACACCCGCACATCACAGTGTCCCAGGAAAAACCCGTTCCTGCCCACATCACCCAGCAAGGAGCTTGACATCCCATAGAAAGATGAGTCCAGATTTAAGCTCCTAGGAGGAGCTCCCTCCTGCTGACGAGGGTGGTGGAAGCGTCCCCCAGGGCAAAGGGGCCCAGCTTTCCCATGTCATTCATGCACAGCTGTTGCATCATCGCACCTGCTGCAAAATCATCACAGCAGCTTACTAGCAGGGCATTGCTCTGCCGGGGCTCCACCATCCCTGGTCATCCCCTACACTGCTGACTTTGTTGCTTTGACTGAGGCTGGGAATCCTCATGCTGGAGAGGAGTCCCTGTGGGGATAGTGGATTTCATAAACCCTGGATTAGGATGGAAGATTTGAAGAATTTGAGAGATAGTGATATCTTGTAAAGATACAGAAAGAATCTCATTTGTACATGACGAATGAATGTTTTTCTCGGTAAGACTGGCCAAGATGCGATCAAATCTGGACAAGAGGGTCCTGAACACACATGAGTATCAGTGGCAGAGACTCCATCCCCACCCAGCTCTATCCCCTGGCTGTTCTGTAGGGCACTGGGTGGAAATCTGTTGAAATTATGTGGGCAAGAGATGCTAGAGCAGAAATAGTGAGAGGTGGCTGGGGTCTGGACTATGTTAGAATGCAGCTGACAGGGCTCTTGAGGGACAGAACCCATGTTCTGAGAGAAGAGATTCAAGGTCAGTTCCAAGGTTTTGACCTGAGCAACTGAGAGCATGAAGTTAACCATTAACTGAGAGAGAAAATGAGTTTTATTGAACATCTAAACTGCTTCAACTGTCGAAAATCAGGAATGGCTGGAAATGAGTAGGATGTCTATGGGGTCCCCCACCACCCACAGGGACCTCTGACTCATCACACCACCCACTGCAGTCCTAGGTGGTCCCAAGAGCCCCTGTGGAGAAAGAAGGAGGCTCACCTTCTTGCCTCAGGGTGGGGAAGGGCATCAGCCTGAAGAGGTTTGCTCCTTGCCGCCATCCCTCACCCCCCACCACCCCCCTAGTCTGCCAGGCTGGCACAGGAGACCTGGGGCCCAGGTAGGGGGTGGCATTGGAACAGGAAGGGTGATGTGTGGGCCTCTGTCTGCAGACACCAACCTCTGGCCCACAGAGGCCCTTCCGCCCCAAACTGCTGCTTCCAGAGCCTCTGGAGGAAGTGTCCGCAGGAGTCTGGGGACGGTGCTTTGATTCTCCGGCCACAAACCCTGGAGGCCTGGCTGACAGAGGAGAGCCTGTGCACCCGGTCAGGCCAGCGCCTGGGGACGCACAGCCAGAGAGGCTGTGAGGGTGGCTTTGTGTGGCTCTCAGTTTGTCCCTGGCCAAGTCCCCCTGCCAGGAGAGGCCCATTTGGCTGCCAAAGCTCCTGAACTCGGGTTACCTGAGGAAGCAGCCTGTAGCCCATCTGTTTGTCATTGCTTTCCCTGCCTTGGGCTGCTTGACTCAGGGGCCGAATGCCCTGTCCGCCCACCATATCAACAGAGATGAGGGACGAGAAGCCAGCTCTGTGCAAAGAACCAGGAGGACCACCCTTTGTGCAAATATGGGTTCCAGGGAACCTCTCCAGACCCACAAAGCCTGTGTTTCTGGGGGAGAGGCCCTGGGCCCCACGTATTTATAGAGCTCCCTGGGTTCTGATGGGTCAGGACCCCCATGCTCCCCAAATTACACGGAGAGACACCAAACTTGAAGAGAGTCAGAGGTGTGACACAGGACAGGCAGCAGGTAAGGTTAGGAACGTGACCTGATTGTCTGAACACAAGAGAATCTCGGATATGTGTGGGGTCTCATGGGGGCATTGGCAGAGTCTGAGCCTGAAACAGGGATGAAGCCCTAGAGAGGGGAGCGCTGCACATGCTCGGACAGAGGCCTGAGCAGGAGCCCAGAAGCCAGCACCAGAGAGGCCCCGTGGAGGCACCCCACGGCTAGGAACGGGGACTCGGGAGATTCTGCTTCTCACCGTGAATGCTTTGGGCGGGCGCATGGCTCACAGCCCAGCTCCGCCTCTGAAGAGTGGAATCCTCACTGCAGGCTCAGCTGGATCAGTGATGCTTCCTGAGCCCCAGGTAGGGAGGCAGGATGTGGGAGGCTGGAACTAGGGACGGGATGTTCTGGGGGTGAAGGAAAGTGGGGCCCCCTCTGGCCTTCATGGGGCGAGCCCTGGAGCTGGTCGCTCAGCACTCCATGAGTTGCTCCTCCTCCTATAAACTCTTAACCTCAGTCTGGAGAAAGCTGATCTCTGACAGTGGAGGCTGACCTGCCCAGAAATACATTAAATAAATAAATGTGCTCTGCCCAGATTTTATCTCATCAGGATTCCAGAGCATAAGACAGATGGCCTCATGTCCAGCTTGGAGGTGTAATTCACTGTCTCAGGTGAGCCTGCAGCCTGGGGGTGTGTTTGGGAGAAGAGAGGAGGATGGCCTGAAGCTTGTGTGGCATGCAGACTTGGGGGCTGGTGGGCCCCAGAACCTGGCGCCAGGCTGAGTGCACAGACTTCTAGAAACACCCAGCCCTCCCTGGGGCCTGCTCAGTGATGAAAACAAAACCTAGAGCCCTTTAATTCAGGGAGTTTATTCCTGAGACTTTATTCTAGGGGCATACATATCATATGTGTGAAGACAGCTATAGGGTTGTTCTTCACTGTTATTTATAAGCTTGAAAAACTGGAAACAGCATAAATAGCCAACGAGAGGGGATTGGTTAGATAAATTATGAACCATCCAAAAACTAAAATGCCTTTGAAAGATGGTGCTGAGACTCCGCTGTTGGTCCAGTGGTTAAGACTCCATGCTTCCAATGCAGGGGCATGGGTTCAGTCCCTGGTGGGGGAACCTTAGTTCTCACATGCTGGGTGGCCAATAAATTAATAAAATAAAAGATGATGCCATAGAAGAACAGTTAATAACTCAGAAATAAATTTAAAGCATAGTAAACAGAAAAACGAAAGGCTGATGAATATAAAAATCAATCTGATTTAGAAACTATGTCAATTCATTAAAAATACTGGAAGGATACACACCAAAACATTGACTAGTTGTGAGATAAGGAGAAATTTTAGATTTCTTATTTTTCCCTTGTTTTTGGTTATCTGAATTTTTAAAATTTTCTAGAATTGTCATGCATTTATTTATACAGAGGACAAAGAGTGATTTTTAAAATTATTATTCGTGTTAGAACTTTACAACCAGAACTTCCAAGAATTAGTTCAGAAAGGAGAATTTCCAGGTGGGAGGACCAGTAGGATCAAAAGCCCCAACTCTGCCTCCCTCTACACGTTTCCCTCTTTGGGTCACTTTCTTCCTTCCCATCATCTCCTGCTGCCTGACCCTCAGGAGGCCACTGTCCTTTCCATTCTCTGGTCTGAGCATAGCTAGAAACACAGTCTTGGGCTTCTTCTAGCAGAGCACAGCTAAGAAACCTGGGACACGTTATACTAGGGTTAGTAAACCCTATAGGGAGACAACAGGAATAGAAACGGGCACCTAGAAGGACTATGAAGCCAGCCGGGGGCTTACTTTGTGGTCCAGTGGTTTAGACTTTGCACTTCCAATGCAGGATGCATGTAGTTGATCCCTGGTCGGGGAACTTAGATTCCACATGCTGTGGGGTACTGCCAAAACCCACCCTCCCCCCAAAATCACCCAGGCTTCCTCCAGCAATGGTGTCAGGCTCCCTCCAGAGACTCCCAGGTCCTGCCCACTCTCTGAAGATCCACGAGGGACAGAGGCTGTGAATCTCTGCAAAGTTTTTGGTGTCTCCCATCAATGCATTACTCATTAAATTGTATTAACGGGAACAAAAGTAATAGGGAACAGCAGAGCAGGGCTTTACCATATTTGCTGCACTTTCTGAGACCTATATAAATTTCCGGGGTTTCAGGTTTCACCCACCTAGTCTGACTGACCATCTTTTGGAGCCTGGCTGGAGGCTGAAGCCACCAACCCCCGGTGCTCCCTGGCTGGGTCTGGCTCCTTCTGCTACACAGCTGCTCCCCTCAGCTTCTCAGAAGCACCCTGGAGCCCAGGGGGAACTGTGGTCAGCTGAGTAGAGGGAGGTTGGGAGAGGTAGTTGTTGTCCTGGGCTTGGTGGGCAATGCACACGGCCTGTTCAGAGCCCCCTGGGGGCTCCCAGCACCTGGTGTGGGGCACCACGCCCTCTGGTAAGTTCTTTCACCAAGGATTTCCTTCCAGTCCATCCTTGTGGCCTCTTGGGGAAGATACAGAATAGGGATCACCCTTTCCTTCTTCACACAGGGCATCCTAGTCTCAGAGGGGCAGAGAGGGCTTGTTTAAGGCTGGCAGGATGTGAGAGACAGGTCAGGATCCAGAACTCCAAGACACAGCTCGAGTTCTCGCTCCACCACCCAGTGTTGCTAAAGCATAGGCTTATACAGGACACTTGACATCTGTTGTTATGAACCTTTGAGGTTAAGGGACTCT
>SJYC01086058.1:0-36313 GCA_006408675.1 Madoqua kirkii | reverse complement strand
ATGTATTATGTATTTTTAAGTAGTTGTTTATATAAAAGTATCCTCTCAGGCTTTTTTGTTTCAAGCTTTAGAGTTTATTTATTTTAGACTAAGCCATGATATACCAAAAAGAGATTAAAAGGTGTTAAAAGCATTTAGAGAAAAAAAGTTAAGTTTTTTTCCAAGTACTTTTTATTTGGGTTGGAATGATCTTTAAGTAAAAAAGACAAAGGAATTATTGACTTGAAAGGGAAAAGACAGCAATTCCCATTAATAAATTTTGTCTAGAGAATTTGAATTTCCAAGTCTATAATATTTGTCTCGGACAATATTGATCCTAGATTGGTTTTAGTTCTGGAAAGTCTGGAAAGAGAAGGTAAAAGCCCGTTTCAAGTCCCACCACACAACAAAATTAGGAGGAATGCCTGCCCATATCCAGACTAGGTCCGGGAGCAAAGAAGGAAATCTTCGCTCAGGCTCCTAGCCGAAGATTTGTACAGATTTTGTATAATTTAAGGTGTTAATGTTTTAAGTAGAGAAGAGAAGGGAGAAGGGAAGTGCGGGGGAAGGAGACAGGAAGGGAGGAAGGAAGACAGGATGGAGGAAAAAGAAGGAGAGATGAGGAAGGGAGGGAAAGTCAACATAAAAATTAAACTGGAAATGAGGAAAGGGTTCATTTCTGAAGTTCCTTCTGATGCACCTTCTTCGAGTTTCTTTCATGTGACTTATCTTTTTAAAAAATAAATTAAAAATCTGCAGACTTGTTCATTCTGCACGATATGAAGCGTCTCCCCGGTTTTGATCGAATCGATATCCACCGCGATTGTCCGGAGCCCTCTCCTCCGAGTGCAAGGCAGCGCTCGGCAGTCCAGAGGTTTAGAGACAATCGCCCTTTGCAGATTCACTCTTATCAGGTTTAATAACTTCCACCCCAAATTGCCCTGGTCCCTCCTCATTCCCTCCTGTCATTTATTTTCTGCCCCAGGGGCAGAGAGCCTCCACTGGACTTCCCTTCTGGCAGTGGGAATCCTTCTGCACCCTGGACGGTAGTAGAAAAATAGAGGGGGTGGGGAAGGGGGCAAGGAGGTGAGCGTTCGCTTCGGTGAAATTCGGAAACCCTGTGCCTTAAAGGGCGCCCATTTTCGAGGTTCGATTAACTTTGTTCCTGTTGATGTTTATGTTTTTCTTAAAAAAAAAAAAAGCTATACAAATCACCTTACCAAGAAAAAATACACTCAAACGAACAAACCGCCACATATCTTAGAGTATTTTTCAGTATCTTCTTGAAAAACCTTCTGCTTAAACCTTCCAAAGGTTCAGGTGACCATTTCTTGATTCTCCGTGATTAAAACGACTTAAAAGTTATAGACGACAAATGCAGATATAAAATATCCCATCCCTCTGCAAAGAAGGCTTGAAAATAACATTGCGTGATTGTACACCTATGTTGCTTCCGACATCTGAAGGAAAAAAAAAAAAAACTTCATAAAATGGAGACTTCAGCCAAAGAAAGAATGGCACACGGAATCCGTTGAAAATACAAACAACCCTTAAAGGATGAGTAGGACAGACTTCGGTGGTTATACAGTATTTAAGTTTTTAAATGTGTTGGGCAGAATGACTAGGAAAATATAAGAAATGGTCATTGTGGTGAGCCGGCGTTTTTGTTCTACAGTGACTAAGGTACAGTGAAAAAAAAAAGTTGTGTAGCCATCAACACAGAGAGAGATCACCCTTAAAATCCCCAAATCCAGCTTTCAAAAGCCTCCTGCTGAACAAACAAGAACAGGAGCTTTTGTATTTAAAAATCTCAGTAATGGTCCCCTTTTAAAATCTACATAAGAAAATGGGGGAACTGTGGGCACCCTGGTTTCCTCAAATGAATTGTAAAGATTTTAAATCAGTGGGTACAATGATTCATCATTTTCAATACAGAGAAAAAAAAAAAAAAACTTCATAAAATGGAGACTTCAGCCAAAGAAAGAATGGCACACGGAATCCGTTGAAAATACAAACAACCCTTAAAGGATGAGTAGGACAGACTTCGGTGGTTATACAGTATTTAAGTTTTTAAATGTGTTGGGCAGAATGACTAGGAAAATATAAGAAATGGTCATTGTGGTGAGCCGGCGTTTTTGTTCTACAGTGACTAAGGTACAGTGAAAAAAAAAAGTTGTGTAGCCATCAACACAGAGAGAGATCACCCTTAAAATCCCCAAATCCAGCTTTCAAAAGCCTCCTGCTGAACAAACAAAACAGGAGCTTTTGTATTTAAAAATCTCAGTAATGGTCCCCTTTTAAAATCTACATAAGAAAATGGGGGAACTGTGGGCACCCTGGTTTCCTCAAATGAATTGTAAAGATTTTAAATCAGTGGGTACAATGATTCATCATTTTCAATACAGAGGTTTTAAAATGTGTATATTTATATTAATCATGCTGACCAACTCTCTCTCCTTTACATGCATGTTTAGAGTCTGTAGACTCTTCGTGACCTAGGGGTGCTTATATAACTAAATGTGGGTGTCTGGGTGTAAATACGTGTTTATGATTTTTTAGAATATATATGTCTGTGGGTTGCATCTAACTCCAGTGTGTGTGATCATGTTTTTCTCTCAGCTGAGGCTTACTTCTCCAGCCTATTGTTTGAGACAACAGATATAAGTTGCGATGGGAGAGGAGCGTCGGATTTGGTGTGTATCCCCCATTTCCAATTATAGATGGATCATTACAGACAGCGGAGTCCTGAGAAGCCAGACATCTGCTCCTCACATGAATGCACTCACCTCCTAGAGACCAGGCTGCCATCATGCTCTGGAAGCTCGTGGAGAATGTCAAGTACGAAGATATCTATGAGGTGAGCCTACACCCCCAGATGCATCTTAGAGCTTTGCAGATAGAGAATTTGAGCTTCTTGACACCCCAGCTCATCTATATTTTTAAGCTATTTGCTTGTAGATTTCCGGCCGGTTTTCTCAGCTTTCTCTAACTTTTCGAAAAGCTAGCTTGGGGAGACTTCGACATTCTGAAAAGGGACTTTAAGGTGGAAATCTGACTACTTTAACCTAGGAGATTTCTCTGATTTTTGGTATTTTATTTTTCTTTCTCTTTTCCTCGCCACACCCCCCCCCCTCCTTCCTTCAGGATCTGATGGGGAACGGGTGCTAGTGAATGTGGGCAGAGAAAATAGAGACCAATAAAGGCAGAGGCTCCTCGTTTTGAGTGTGGGAGAGAATTAGACTTTCAAGCCTCCTTCGCAACAGACTTGGGCTTTGATTTTTATTTTTAATAAAAATTTTGAGATCGATAACAAACGGATCCAAGTAGCGCACGAAAAATTAGAAGGAGGGTGGTCAACGGACAGACGGATAGATCAATGTAGAGAGAGCGCAAGCCAAGGAGCCGTAGCAGACAATTTTTTTTAATTTTCTTTTTTTTCTCTCATGTTTCGCTTCTTTGAGACTCGGGGCGTACAAACGGCCCCATGTCTTGGCATTTTTAACGAAATTTTCTACCCGGGTTGAGAGCGCACAGTTCGTTAGCGCTGAGGCCAAGGGGACTCCCCCTCGGATGGAGATGCTGTCTGCAGCCCGGCGGGCGCCTGCCTCCTTGGGGCCGGGCGCGCGGGCCGTGGGCTCCGGTCTCGGGCGCCGACGGAGCGGCGGGGCGGTGGGGCTGCGCGCGGGACGGGCGGCCGGAAGGAGCGGGCACAGCGGCCCAGGCCCGCGGAACTTCGCTCCGAGCGCACCACCCGGGGAGCCCCCGATTTAGGGGCTAGAGGGGAAAGGGAAAGCGAAGATTCCGAGGAGACGTCGAGAGAGGGAAGCGAGAAAGAAAAGCTTGGAGGAAGGTGAAAGGAAAGGGGCAGAGGAATTGGGGAAGGGGGAGGTGGAAGCCGGCGAGCGGACGGTGGCCGGAGATTGGGAGGGAGTCGGAGAGGGGAGGGTGAGAAGCCAGGGCTCGGGCGATCGGCGCGGGAAGCGCTGGGTCGGACGAAGCGGTCGCGGTGGAACGCAAAGGATCCCCAACCCGCGGGGGACACGCCACCCCGCCCGCTCCGGGACGATCCCAGAAAGCCGGACGGGGAGCCGCCTTGCGGACCCTGGGAGTGGGCTCCTCCCGACTCCGCAGGCCCAGCCCCGCGACCCAGACCTCGGCTCCGAGGAGCCGGCGCGAGCCTTACAGACACTGGTGGAGTTTCAGAGGCAGCGCCCGGCGCCCGCGCCAGGAATCTCCCAGCTCTGCCCAGCCCCGAATCTTGATTTGGGGCTGTGTGTGTGTGTCTGTGTGCGTGTGTGTGAGAGAGAGAGAGAGGAGAGAGGGGGAGAGGAGATTCGTCTTTCTGCGCAATGATGACTTGGGGGCTTTCCTTTCCTCTTTGTGGTTGTGTATTGACTGTAACGAGAGAGCCGCGCCTCCGCCTGGTGGGGTTTGTTTCAGTTCGGCCTCCTTTTCTTTCTTTAACAGCCGGAATAATGGTCAAGTCGAAGGCGCTAGAACCGTCCTAAAGAATGTGAGCGCCCAAAGTGGGCTTGGCGCGGGCTGGGATGGGACCACGGTGTAAATAGCTCCGGGTATACAGAGGGGCTTCACTGGGTTCCGAAAAGTAAGCAGTATGAAACTCGTTCTAAGAGTCCGAAAGTAGACTAGCTAAATGAGAGGGAGGAGGGAGGAAGAGGGAGGGGTGGAGTGGAACGGGGAAAGAGAGGAGAATAAAGAGGGTGGGAGAGAGGAGAGACCGACGGAGAGAGACAAGAGATACTGCAGGTACTCCTATCTGCCTAATTTTTCTGCTCAAAAAAATATAAGAGAACGCGAAGCCGGTGGAAGGAGTCTATTTAAGTCGGGAGGAAGGTTGAACTTTAACAGAAATGGCAGTCAGGCCAGTTGAACGGGTTCCTGAAACATCCAAAAAGGTTTTCTGTTGCCCCTGGCTTTGCCTGGAAAGGATAACTTTAGTGTACTTGAAGATTGATTGCATATATTTTAAATTGAAGTTTAAAAAAATCACAGACTGCAGGAGCACTAACGAGGGAAAGGCTACACAAGGGATGGAAAGCCCCCCATTCTCGCCTCTGTCCTTTAATAAATACGCATCATCTCCAGTATACTGTGAAAGTCTGTAAACGTCACTGTAAACAGTCGGGCCCACCGGTTCCTTTGCTCTCCCCTCCAAAGGGGGAGGCAACGCCTTTTTATTTTGTTTTCTAATCTGCACGCCAAGCACCTAGGGCGATGGGTTCTTCCCATTAGGAAAGTCCCTCTCCAGGAACCTAGACACCTATGGTTCAGCACAAGACCCCAAGGATGCTCTCTTCTTCACAGTCTGGTCCAGGGGAGCAGGGGCTGCTTTACGCGCGTCCCCGGCTCAGTTAATTGAAGTTCTGCCTCTTTCCTGCTAAACTTTTTCCCCCGGTCTGCCTTTGCCAGCCCCCTCGTCTGATTACATCTAGTAATTCTCCACTGAATGAACGTCATTTACAATAGTAGGGGAGCTCTGCGCCCGCTGCTGCTTCACGCTCCATTTGTCCTCCATTCTCCCTTTAAAGTACTCGTGTAATATTAATAGTCATGAATATCAATTATTATGAGGCGGTGTAGGCAAGCGGAGGGAGGAAGGGGCGCCCGAGCAGTCTGAGCCCAGCTTCGGGCGGAAGAAGACTGCTCCTGGAGCCTCGAAGAACCGCAGAAGAAAAAAGGCCAAAAAGACAAGCAAGAGGCCGATGAACAGCTCTGTCTGTGTGTGACAGGCGTCGCCAATCTCGTTTGGGGGTGGGGGGGGGATTTTTTTTTTTTTTTTGATGGCTTGTCCTGGAAACACCTCAAGCTCGGCTCCTGTGTCCAGCTCGTTTCTCTGCTGGACTCCTTGATTTTTTTTTTTTAAACATTGTTTGATTTTGAGCAGTAACCAGGCTTTTTTTTCCAGATGTTAGTCCACACCTATTCATCCATGGTGAGTCTGGATTCACGTTGTACCAGAATTGCATGCTCTCTCCTCTCACTGTCTCTGTCTCTTGTGTGTGCGTCTCACTCTCTCTCTCATCTCTGTCTTCCTTCGAGCGCCTTTGGCTTGGTAATTTAGCACCATAATTGGACGAGGCTGCAGCTGCTTCTCTGCATTGTGTGTTCGTCTGAGCTCCATGAGTCAGCTGGGGAGTAGGGGGAGGCCGAACAGAAAAACTTTTTATTTGCCATTGCAGTTGGGAAATTTAGGTGACTGTTTCTCCAGAAAGAACCATGGGGACTTTACTATGGCATTTCCAGAGAGGAGCGGGAGAAACACACACTCATGCACACCTTCCCCTTTCACTGAGTTCAGCAGTCCACTTAGGACCAGCACTAAGTTGTCTAGGCCTTTTGTTTTTATTTTTTGGTACCCCCTCCCAACTCTAGGTCTTTCATCTTCACAACCTGAAGTAGGGACAATATTAGGTATTGAAAAGCAATCTTAGAAAGAACTCCTTTGAACCGCAGTTCAACTTAAGATGGACTCAGGATATGATTTTTGAATGAGATCCATTTCAACCCAACACTACATAAATTATTTAATTCCTCTTGGGGAGCAAGGGGTGACCGGAAACTCAGATCAGGTAGATTCCTAGGTGTCCTGGAATGACCAGGTGGTGTTGGGGAACTCCTGGCTAGCGGGCTGGGTTGCCAGAAAGGCAGAATTTGCTTTTGAAAGCGAGGAGCAGCACAGAAAATAGGAAGTTTTATTTGTTATGCTCTGGACCTCTGGATAAGTTAGAAAAACACAGTCTAAAACATCCAGAAAAACAAATATCGTGTGTAGACTCCTGTGTTTTTCATTAGGGAATTGATCATTCCCCCCTCCCCATACACACTGTTACTTTACTCTCATCCCTTTTGCCAGCTTTGCACCCCAACAGAAGGCTTAGATGTTGGTTCAGTGGGTGAGTCACCCCCATGGTCCCCCCAAAGCCTTGCGTTTAGAATTGCTGAAATCATGTACCCTCTGAGTCAGCTTGGGAGGCTAAGTTTCAGACTCTTGTTTCCCCTGTCCTGGGAAGAAAATGCCCAAGCCGGGTTTCTCCATCTGTCGCTTGTGTTTTTTGTTTTTTTGTTTTTTTTTCCTTCCCCTTCTCTCTCTCTCTCTCTCTCTCCTCTCCGCTCCCAGGACCGGCACGATGGCGTCCCGAGTCACAGCTCGCGGCTCTCCCAGCTGGGCTCGGTGTCCCAAGGACCTTACTCCAGCGCCCCGCCGCTGTCGCACACCCCGTCGTCAGATTTCCAGCCGCCCTACTTCCCGCCCCCCTACCAGCCGCTCCCCTATCACCAGAGCCAGGACCCCTACTCCCACGTCAACGACCCCTACTCCCTGAACCCCCTCCACCAGCCCCAGCAGCATCCCTGGGGGCAACGGCAGCGGCAAGAAGTGGGTTCAGAAGCCGGTTCTCTCCTGCCCCAGCCTCGGGCCGCCTTGCCCCAGCTCTCGGGCCTCGACCCCCGGAGGGACTACCACTCGGTCCGCCGGCCCGACGTGCTCCTGCACTCGGCACACCACGGCCTTGACGCGGGCATGGGGGACAGCCTCTCGCTGCACGGCCTCGGCCATCCCGGCATGGAGGACGTCCAGGTAACGGCACACAAGCAAACAATAAACAAGTAACAAATGCCCAGGGATGGGGGACGGGTGGGGAGGGCCAGCTCTGTCTTTTGGCGGGGTGCAGGGGAAGGTAGTTTGTACAGGGGCAGCTGGACTCGATGTATGTAACTGTGTATTACCTGTATGACTCTCTAGTGCCATTTTCTGGGGTTTCGATGACGAAAGCTAGAAGTGTGAGAAATGAAAAATGAAGGAGAAAAGTGTGCATGTGTTTTGCTAGTTTGGGGTCATCAGAGTCAAAGCTAGGTGTTTTTGTCTTGCCTTAGCTAGGGCACTCCTTCCTGTTCTCTTGGCTTTGTGTAACCAGGCCAGGTGCCCTCTCAACCTATCCCCCTGGGTCTGGCCCCCTGACGTGGCAGGTGGAATCCCGGCTGCCCGGAGGCTGGAGCTGCAGCCTGGAGGTGCAGGGATCTCTACAGAGGTTCTTGCTCAATTTGCAGACTCTGTTAAGCATGACAATGCACACTGGAAGAAAAACGTGTTATTTTGTCCAAGCCAGGTCTTACTTTGAATGTCCCATAAGCTGTAGAACCCTTTTCCAAGAGAACTGAGCTCCAGAGGCAGCATCTGAGCAATGGAAGATTTATGGGGAGAGACCCAGAAAGTCATAATTCTGTTTGGGGGTTCATGAGGACACATACAATTTTGGAGGTTTTTTGCCCCCTTTTGAACCATGAAACGGCAGTGGAACAACATTCTCCACTTTCTTCCCTGTGCTTCCTTCGCAGTCCTTCCCCAGTCCTTCTTTCTGCTAGTACCCTCCTCTCCCCAGTGGCACCAGTTGAAGAGGCATCACATGTTTGTTTCTTAAAACAAAAGGCTCCAAACACACACCCATCCCATCACTGTCCCATCTGCAACCTACACAATGGAGCCTGATTTGGTGGAGAATACTTGGTTAAATTAAACAAAGAAACATCAAAGAAATGATTTCTGAAAACTGAGTGATTCTGAGCAGATCGCCTTTTGCTCTTTAAATAGTCTCTAGAAAAGATAAATATGGTTGAAAGGTTTTCAAGTGATTCTTCAATCTCATTGGCATAGCTGTCTATATTACACACCTTTATAGACATACCTCTAAAGCTAACGGACATGAAATGGGAAAGAGAAAGGGTGCCTGAGTCCCTTCTCTTTACCTTGCTGAAGAAAATGTATTTTGAATAGTTAAAATGTGGTGATAGCATTAAATGCTGTCTGTGTCTCGTCTGATTTAAGGAAAATTTAGTTATTTAGTATTTCCAGAAATAATGGAATCACCTGAGTTGTGGCTGGATTACCCATAGTCATAAGTGGTAGTTTTGTTAATTTAACCAAGTTTAACTGTCTCTGTCTTGGAGGTATTGCTCATTTCAGAATATCATATGAGAAAGGAAATATTTAGTGGTGTGTGTATTTTTTTTTAATGCGTTAGGGGTAATACTTGTCTGGGGGGAAAGTTTTTAAATTAACCTTTGTGGGCATGGTTCAAAGTGCTAGATAATGAAAGTGGATCAACTCATCAGCATTGCTCTTGGCAACGCTACGTTGGCTGTTGGCCGTGTCACTATCACTCTGCAGGCGGGGTGGTCAGGCTACTAAACCCAGAGACTGCACCCAGAGGGAACAGATTTCTTTGCTTTCAGTCATTTTATTGTTTTTTTAAAGACAGAATTGTGAGAACTTTGGAGAGTTTGGTCAGATGCAAGAGGTGAGAATAAAACAGGTCAGGTTGGTGTGTGTTTGGGAGAACACCCTTGTCGATGTTGTGGTGGAGCTCAGACCCGGGAGGTCAAGAGAGCCCAGAGCAGAGAAAGCTCGGGCCTGGGGCCCTGGCTGCCCCCTCCCCCCATCTCTCCCCGTCCCTCCCCCGGAAGCATCTCAGCAGGTCCCCTGGCGAGGTGGGGAGGCCCGGGAGACTTTCTCAGGGTCGACCCTCAGTGCCAGAGGTCAGGAGGAATTCACCCCGAGCCTTCCCAAGAGAAAGGGAGGATCTCTGTCTCCCATGCGATGACAGGCCTCCTGATGCCGGGTGTGCTTGACAAGACATGGGGCAGGTGACAAAGAAAGACAGGGGAGGAGATGGACCAAAGATGAGACCCCTGAATCCAGAGGCCGTGCCTCCTCTGTTCCATCCCAGAGGCTCCTCTTCTGAGTTAGAGATCAGGAGTGCAGGGGACTATGTGGCATGAGCGGCTGGCAGTTTCAGCGTTTCCCATTTCCTGCCTCTGCAGTATGGGTGGGCTGCGCCCCGCCCCCCATCTGTAAAAAGGGACCAGAGGGGCCTCAGCCTGGACCCCAGTCACTTGTTCCATCTCAGGGGCCTAGTGTGTGTCCGGGATCTATGTCAGCCCAGCGGCGATCCAGCAGATACCAGGGAGCTGCCAGGCCAAGGAGAGGGGAGTGGCCTCTCAGCCAAGGGTCCTCACCTGCCCAGGGTCAGCGGGGCAAGATGTTGTGTGACCCAAACACACACGCGGGGCCACCGCCCCGATCCTGAGAGAAGCAAAGGAGAAGAGCTAATTAACCAAATGCTTCTAATATTTTTTAAATGAAACTATAAAACCCTGTCAATTTCTATTTCAATTTACTCACAGGGGCTATTAAACCAGCAAATCGCTGTTTGGGTTCTGGTATGCTACATTTCACCCATTGTGTGTGTGTGTGTGTGTGTGTGTGTGTGTGTGTGTGCGTGTGCGTGTGCATGTGCGTGTGCGTGTGCGCGCGCGCGGGCAGGCACGCAGGGAGTGGGGACAGTGTTAAAAACTCAGAAAAACAGCATCAGAAAGAACGAGAGCTGGGGATGATACTTAGTTTGGAGTTTGTTCAGATGCTGTGAACACCTCTTTCCTTCTGGTCTTTGCTCTCTAACCTCTCATCACCTCTCCTACCTGAGTGTAAACATCTGAGGATGTTAAGTCAAAGCCCCTACACACACACACACACACACACACACACACACACACACACACACACACACACACACACACTCAAACACACCCTACTGTCTTAAAGCAACCCCTGATATCACTTTTAACTAAAGAAGTCTAGTAATTACGAGTCTGAGTTGTTTTTCCGAGCTTCCGCATGCAGTCCTAATTAAATCTTTACGATCCTCCCTGTGACGATTAAGCGCCAGCATGCTGCGTGAATATCCTGTACAAAAACCCAGCAGGCGGCCGTAATTAGATAGAAAATCAGACAAGAGCCTTCTCATTAACTACCACAACTACCCCACGTCGCTGATGAGGCGTATATACATATTTACGTACCAACGTGAGGGTGAGGTGTGGGGGCACACGGTCCCGGCCCGTAAGATAGCAGGTCTGCCCATCCACAGACACAGGCGAATATTTCTGTCCTGCGTGGACACGTCGCCACTGTAGACACGTGAGCACAGAAAGGCGTGAATCTTGTGTGTGCGCGCCCGGTGTGCATGGTGGGGTCTCCTGGGAGTTCCGAACAAGTTACATGAAGCTTTTTTTTTTTTAAGCTTTTTTCTTTTTACTATTTCTTTAAGATGGAGACGGCATGTTGCAACATGGAAAATGGTTCTTATGGGGAATAACAATTTTCCTCATCTTTCTGAGAACAGAGGAGTGGCTATTAAAAATGAAAAGAAACAAATTAACATGCCCCTCCGTGATTAGATCATCTCATTTCTAATGTGCTGCTTGTTTGGGGTAGACAGTCTCTTCCTTGTGATGAACACACACCCTGTCTGGGGATGCAGCTTGAGTGGGTGGGAGGTGCTGTCTAAACACAACCTCCCTCTCAAGCCCTTTGCTTTTTACTGCTCTGTAGAGAGGGTGACATATTGTCCAAACTTAGGTTTATAAGGATCAAGGAAAGCGGCTGGACATTGCAGGAAAGGCTAACACTGATTTTCACCGGGGAGTAGAGGGTGGGAATCCACTGCTTTTGGATGCCCGGGGATGCACAGCTAGAAGCCTAGTGCATCCTAACAGCAAGAGTGTCATTCTAACAGCCATTTCCCCTCTGAAGTGCAGCCAACATCTAGGGTCGAAATTTTCCTTCTCTGGAATGCAGCTAGCAAGAAAGGTGACTGCTCTTTGCCATGACCCAGGTGCTGCCCACCGGGAGATCCTGTGTGTGTGTGTGTGTGTGTGTGTGTGTGTGTGTGTGTGTGTGTGTGCGCGCGCGCGCGCGTGCGTGTCTGTAGTTACTGCCTTCCTAACAGGTGTGCCTCTTGTTGGGCAGCAGTAGTGGCAGGGGGAGCAGATTGTCAGGTTCCTTGGAGGGACTGTCCTGCAGCAGGAAGCTCACACAGCACTGGGATGTGTGTGAACTGCAGTGGGTGTGCGATCCTGACGGCCTGCAAACGTGTTCCTATGTGTTGCTGTTTGCATTCCATTCCAAATTGCTCAGACTTTAATTAAAATCCTATAATGTAAACTATTATGTATTTGCAAAATGACTCTGGGGTTAAGATGCACTGGGATAGCATAGAAAACAGACATCGCTCTGACTAATATTGGTGGAAATCTTTCAGCGGCTGCCAAATTTTCACAATTCATAAGAGCGAATAATATAAGTTTACATGTCTATGTAATATCTATGTTGAATATAATCACTAAACCAATCCTGCATCCCAGAATCCTCTACAGTTTCCTCTTTCCTCTTCTTCCATTGGAAGAATTTATAATTTGGGTGAATTTAATTTCTGTGTCCATTTGGAGGTAATAATAATAAAACCTCCCTTTGTGAATTAATATAAATGGAAATAACAGAAACTCCAGTTTGGAATGACATGATTTATGTGTGCGATTCTTTAATATCCAGTCGATTTGAATAGTGATGTTTTTATATTCACAGTCAGTTGAAGATGCCAATAACAGCGGCATGAATCTATTGGACCAGTCTGTCATAAAGAAAGGTATGGATTCTTCTCCCTCCCACCAAAGTAAGCAAAGTTTTCCTGTGCCTTCATGTCTTTATGATGCGTTTTCACTTTGAAGGACTTCATTGTTTTATAAGACACCAGTGTTTGTTCACAATCATAGGACAGTGGCTATCTGGATGAAAATGCCTGTTGGGAAGAAGGGATGGGGGTGGGGAACTGAAGGCAGAAACCCTGATGAGAGAGACAGAGACCATTGCCATTTTTCTCACAGTACATTCGCTAGCAATCCTAGATACATCATAAATAATTGAACTGCCATTCTGTATAGTTGGGAAACACTGCTTTCAAAAATATGAGGTAATTATTTCATTGATAACTGGATTTTGTTGAGCCAAACCCTATGCCATTGGGGCAGCTCCTTCTCTCCTTATTTTTGTATTTTGGGGTGGTAATTTTGTTCCCAGTTCTGTGTTTTACGAGTTGTTTCTTCAGATTTTTTTCTTTTTTAACTGTGCCAAATGTGTCGCTAAATATGCTCTTCCTGAGAAACTGAGCTGGCCTCTGAACATTTCTCAATCTTTCTACATATGCATTCATGATTTAGTGTGACTGTGGAATCTCCCCATACTGGTAAAGGGCATGTGATATTAACAAATGTTTGCAGTCTCTTGTACAGCTGTAAGCAAAATAATTAACTAATTAAACTAATTAAATGTAATTACAATAACTCATTTCGGGCGTATTGCAGCTGCTTAATTTTTCCCCCTCTTCTCTG
The DNA here is from genome assembly GCA_006408675.1 of Madoqua kirkii. NCBI lineage: Eukaryota > Metazoa > Chordata > Mammalia > Artiodactyla > Bovidae > Madoqua > Madoqua kirkii. The sequence continues at coordinate 23,092 of SJYC01086058.1, read as the reverse complement.
ACAGTCACTGAGAGAATGCCTGGCGATTAGTGTGACTGCCAAAAGGCCCGAATGTCACTCACATGCCACAAATTTAGGAGCTTGAATGTGTAAACAGTGCAATCTTTAATTATCGAAAGAACCGGTATTTGGAGCTACAATTTTAACTACTGTAACCCTTTTTTTATCGATGCTGGAGAAGGCCTGTCCTTCTGTTTGGTGTCAACAGTCCCTAGCTGCAGTCACTTCTGATTCATTTGAGCCAGATGACATTCACAAAAACAATTAAAAGGGAAAGGATGGTTTGAAAAGTAATGGGGAGTCAAGTCGGTAGAGTATGAGGGTTGTAAAGGAAGGATTGCAAGCAGGATGAGGTGTGTTCAATTTTCTGCTCTTACAAAAGCAGAAAAAGTCACTTTGAGAGGTGGGAGGTGGAAAGGAGGCTGTACTTGAATTGATGCCATTTGGCTTAAGAATGTAATATCCTGAAGAAGACTAGTAGGGTTTGGGGTAAAAGTATTTAAGTATTCCTCCCAGTGTCTCCAACTCTTGCTTAGATAGTATCCTTTCGGATGGTGTGGGGGGGGAGGAGAGGCGCTTCTTCATTGGCTTTCTTGGTTCCTTTTCTAGTTTCCGTCCCTTTTCATGGAAAGCTAGAATCCCTTAGCTCAGAGTTCTCTATGGGGGCTGAAACAGCACTGGGGCTGGGGTGGGGCATGCCCAACTGATGACCAATTAGAAATATTATTAATAGGTCAATAAAAATATTTGCAACTTAACTTGCCTAGCAAAATGGAGCTGAAAATATTCTTAGATGTGGGATGCTTTGGTTTCAGGGCTTGGGTATGTTTGTCAGTGAAATGTGAATATGTATGTATATAAGAGCATCTCCACGAATAAGAAAAGAATATTGACTAACATGGCAGTTTCTGGTTTTGGAAAGATGGACTACTTTTTATGCACCTCCCCCCACAAACCGTTTTAAAAATGCACAGCCTAACACTTCCAAGTGGCACCCTGGTCGTTCTATTGATTTAAGGAGTGTGGTATGAATATGAAGTGTGAGGTCAAGTCCATTATTTAATATTTCAGGTATTTGCTTTATTACATGATGGAAAGATCCTAATATATTTTTATCTTTAGAGAGCCATGGGCAAATGTGGAATAAATGGTTGATTTACTTTTCTAGATCACTTGAACCACTTAAAATAAGGTTATGGATTCATTAGCCCTTTCCCTGCCCTCTGGTCTCCCGTCTTTGCTCCTCCCCAACCTTTATGAGGAAGAGATTAATTTCATAAAAGAGGAGGTGAGAACGTTTCCTGGACGAAATATTCTAAATTTCAACAACTGGCAAGGGACCTGGTTGCTTTATTTGTTTTCTAATGGGCTTTTAGAGAGATTTTTAAAGGTCTACCTTATTCATAAAGTGGCAGCAACCTGCCCAGGTTTAGGTTTCTCTGCCTCTGTGTGTATTTAAGGGAGAAAACTTAGACATAAAGGATATATGTCTCTGTGCGCGTGTGCGTGTATCTCTCTAATTATGCAAGGTCACCGTCCTAAAATTTAACCCTGTCCAGTTTTTCACCCGTGTGGATATCACCCCATTGACTGTAGGCTACCTCTCTTGTTATGTTTGCTATCTGGGCTTAGCTGACATTTCTGAAGTAATTTAGTTAAGAGGAAATGAGTTGTTCCCAGTAGAGAGAGCAAACGAGTGGAGTGAAGGTAGCCAACGTGATAAATGGCTCTTTCATTTGAAGATCTCCAGAGCTCGTTTACGGCTAATTTTCTGTATTGGCCCCCTTTGAGCTATTAATGCAATCGGCAGGGACTGGGGCCCCTCTCCTCTTAGCTGCCCCATTAGAGCTCCCATTAAGCCAGCGAGTCTCAACTCCATGGCAGGAGTTGGGGGCGGGGGAGTAATGAAAGGTGCTTTTTAAACTCTCCTAATCTAAACCGGCAGAGGGTGGTTAATACGATTTGAAGGGGGCTGGTCAATGAGCAATCAATAAAGTAATAATGAGAAGGATTCGGTACATTAACAGTCTAAAAATCCAACGAGACATTAAAAAATCATTCTTAACTCTCAGTTCCATTAAGATTAGGAATCTGGGCCGGGCAGGGGGTGGGGTGGTGCCCAGCTCCTATAAATGATCACTGTCACTCTCCTACCAGCCTAAAGAAGGCTCACCTAGGCTTTTAGAAAAAGTTTTTGTACAATTAGAGGCCAACATGCAATCGACTGGACATCTTAGCAGAAAAAGATGCTGGGATTTCTTGGAATGACTGGCATGGCTGGAGTCCAAGGTCCAAGTGTTGTGACTATGGGGCATTTTCACTGGTCTTAGGAATATCCTGTTTGGTTAGTTTCAGTTCAGCTTCTTGGTTCTCTCCCACTTTTTCCCCGTTAGTTCTGGCCCCTTCCCCACATAAACACTTTGATTGGTGTGGATTTTCCCTGGGTATGGGGGGAGATAGAGAAATTGCCACTTTCAATTACAAGGGGCTCTGTTGAGATTTCGCCTTCTGATCTACGAAGTCAAAGTACCCAGAGTCTGTCAGAACCTTTGAGAAGGCTATGAGTTTCCTCTTAAAGGGAGAGGTTCACGTTTTCAGAGCTGACTTGGGTCTCCATCAGCCTTTATTCAACTAGAGACTCTCAGCTACATTCCAGCCACCCAGGGAGTAATCAGAGTTCATAGAATTTCAAAGCTGGAAAGGTTAGACGCTCTTCTCCAACTCCCACCCCCACCCTCCAGTGAGGAAATTGAGACAGAGAGAAGACAGATGACTTTCTCAAGGTTCCACACACCGAGTTAAATGATAGGATCCAACCCAGTTTCCAGACTCAGGCTTTGCTCCTAAAAGATGCCAACACTGGATGTTTGTAGTTTTCTTATGTTCTGGCTTTCTCTGTGAGAATCCTATGTTTTTTCTTTAGGATTTCAGTGCTCATGATTATACCCATGCTCTTATATACATTTAGCCTTCAGGTAGATGAGAAGCAATGTAACTATGAGGAAAAGGGTGATCTGCTGGTGAGAAGTAATTATTTCAAGCAATGCTCCACCAAGTGAAAGTGAAAGTGAAGTCACTCAGTCGTGCTCTTTGCGACTCTGTGGACTGTAGCCCACCAGACTTCATCCATGGAATTCTCCAGGCAAGAATACTGGAGTTCGTTGCCATTTCCTTCTCCAGGGGATCTTCCTGACCCAGGGATCGAACCCAGGTCTCCTGCATTGCAGGCAGACGCTTTAACCTCTGAGCCACCAGGGAAGCCCCAGAAGATACCACGAATAGCAGAGGTTTCCATATTTAAGTCCGAGCACCTTTCAGAGGGACTTAGGCTTCAGTCCATTAGATGGGTTCATTTCTTCCTTCTCTCCCACCAACAGATCAGAACCACAGAAGACCTGTCTCCAGTCAAACACAAACACATATCAGAGCTGTGATTTCATACTTAAGTGTAAAGATGAAACGCTACCTTATTAACACTTTAGCTCTATAGAGTCCACTAATGAATAAGATTTTCTCCAATAGGTTTTCCTTCTACTCTCTCAAATTAAACTCCAGTCCCTGTAATGAAATATTGATCGATTTTTAAACCTCTGTTCTTCTGCCCCCATATAATGCAAGTTAAAAGGGAGGGGTGCAAGTTTTGTGGGTGTTACATCCAGAAGTTGGTTACGCTATCCAACTGAGAACTGAAGAGGAAAAAAAAATCCCACCCAGTTTTAATGTATGCACAGAAAATTGTAAACATGTAAAGAACTGAAAGCTTCACGCTGAGTTTTGCTATGCTCCATTTCCTTACCATTTCCTGCTGTCGCTTTAAACCTATCTTAGTCATCTCTGGGTTCCGTGAGCAGGAGCAGTGTGCTCATAATTACTAACAAATCAACCGGGCCCTGTTGCTCCCTGGGTTTATTGATAAGCTGGAGGAAAGCAGAAGGGAAAAGACAAAGAGAATAAAATATGGGGTTAATCAGCTGAGGAAAGCAGGTGTGAGAGTGGAGGGGAAGGTAGATGCTAACAGTAGGCTGGACTTAGAAGAGTGTGAGACAAGACATGTTCTCGGGGGAGAAGGGGAGTGAAAAAACATCACCACTCTCCCCTTCCTTCTCCCCCTAGACAGCAGAATGCTGAGGGATGCTGCCTGGGTGGGTGATATTTAGGTGATAATGTATATGCAAAAAGTACAGCCTTTGAGAGAGAGCTATGGACATTCCCCAAAGGAAATTGCTCTTTCAGGTAAATCAGGCAATTAACAATAGTGAAATTGAGGGCAGGCTATAAAATGTCTCAAAAGGCCTGGCTTTTCAAGAGATTTGGCACCTAGGACTGTGAAAAGCAGGCAAAATTCCAGTTCTCAGCAGATATTCGGTTATCCAGTATGGTAAATAGAAATTAACTTACTATTTTCAAGTTGCTTCGCCGTGGGGCATAGGCGGGGAGGCCGGGGTGGGGGTGGGGGTTCTGTTAAAATGTTCTTTCTAAATACAGTAGGATTTAAATGTTTTAATGTTGCTGAATATCAAAGAGAAGGCTTTTTATACAACTTATTTCTATAGTTCATACCATATTAAAACTACAAAAGACCATCTGTATTTTGCAGAAAAGTTTTCCAAGGTTACCATGATCATACATTATTTGTTTATAATGCCTGCATATGAATCTTAAATACAGAAATCAGGGCAGTAGTGAAAAAAATGACATATTGAAGTAGATGTGAATATTGTGTAAGAGAATTGACAGGATGTTCCCACCCCAATCATTATTTTTTAAGTGACTTTAAATCCATATTTTACTCACATTTCCCTCAAATGGGAAGCACTTCACTGTGATGAAGGGAATCAGAGAGAAGAAAGCCCACTTTGTAACTGCCCCACCACCGTGACAGTGCAGAATATTCACTTGGTTACCTGACATCATTCATTCAGCCCTAGGAGAGACTATATAGACAGATCAGAAATTCTAAAATGTCTACTAAGAAGTATAAAAAGGGAATGCTTGTCTCCCTGTCCACTTTCTTCAGAACACCCTTTCTCTAGGCGTTTGTAAAGAGCCAAATGCAATTCATAGGAAATAGAAGATTTGAGACCTCCCTTTTAGGAGTCCCTAAAATATCATGAAGGTCTGAATGCTGGGATCTGTGGTAGAGAGAATAAGCTGTTTGGAGAACACTCAGGGCAGTTAGTTTGTTCTAGTAAAGGGAGGTTATATAACTTGCTTGACATGTGGGGTTCTAGGTTCCAGGGAGTCGAAAAAGATATCTTTCTCTTACCAGGATTATGGAGTGAGACAGAGTCCTTATTAAAAAGGAAGAATGGAAGCATCCTTTTTCATGCCAGAAACATTGCATGTTTCAATAAGTCTCCTGGCCTGGTGATCACTGGAGAGGTGCTTGAGGGGCTTCAGATCCCCATGGAAGAAGCTAAGGTTTAGGGCAAGCCAGCAGGGAGTGTCGCCTGCCCTGTGGCCTGCAGAAATAAAATGGGCATCCGCCGTGTAGAAGTCCAAGGGAGGGAGACTGCCAGGGGACTAGGAAGCTGACCGTTCACTGTTCCTGGCTCCCAGACTCTTGTTCTACCAAGCCCCGCCTCTTCCTAAGGTGCAGATGACACTGAAACACAATTAAACAGAAATACAGGCTGGAGAGCCTGAATGCGCCTGGGTAGCAGTGGCAACCAGCTGTCAGCTCTTATTAACTTCTGCATAAAACATACCTTGAGTGCGGTTTGTTATCAATTACTTGCCGAAATGAAACAACTGGGGCAAGGCAAGACAGCCGCTCACATGAATTAGAGTGATTGGTTGATTGATCAGGGCACCTGTTGTAAATCATAACTGCTCCAAACAATCACCAGCCGGGTACTTTACGTTAATTTGTAAACAAAATTCATGTCACCGCGGAATTGCTTTCACTGGAGAGGAGTATTTGGGTTCATTTCTAAATGAATCTGTTGTTAGGATATAGCAAAGAATGGGATCCACTATAGAGAAATGAGCAGCTCTTTTGGGCCCAACTGCCCCAATTTAATGGTATTATTACTTGGCTGTTCTTGGGCAGAGTGACTGATGGGGCTCACCATCCTGATCTTTGCCAGTGATGACCACAGATCTGTATCAAATAGGAGAGGAGGAAAGGGTTCCCATAAAGACCATTGGTGTTACTATTTTATATCACTGATAGGGAGCACCGCCTTCAGGTTTCAGCACCAAATGTGATTATCAGGAGACAGATGAGGACATTAAGATTCAGAGAGGTTTAGTGAGATGTCTAAGGTCACAAGCCAACACGTGACGGAATTGGATTTGTCTGGCTTCACAGCACAATCCAAACTCTGGGTTGCGTGCTTTTCCTGATTTGTGTAGTGAGCGGGACTGTGGCAAGCCACTCTCACATGTCCACACACTTGGGGTAAGTTTCCAGAGGTGATGGCTTTTGTACACAGACCTCTGAACGCACCGCGGAACCGTGGGAACAAACACCTCCTCCTACAGCTTTCCTCTTGGCGCCTGGCCTGTGGCCTCGCCCCTGCGCAGGCAGCGACACATTCATTCTATCGGCGGTCACTAGGATCGAAACCCGGTCACCTTTATGGCATATTTTTTTTCTCTCTCTCTAGTTCCGGTTCCTCCCAAATCTGTGACTTCTCTGATGATGAATAAAGATGGCTTCTTAGGAGGCATGTCCGTCAACACCGGCGAGGTGTTTTGCTCGGTCCCAGGCCGTTTGTCTCTACTTAGTTCAACTTCAAAATACAAAGTAACTGTGGGAGAAGTTCAGAGACGGCTGTCGCCCCCCGAATGCCTCAACGCGTCTCTCCTCGGCGGCGTCCTCAGAAGGTAAGCCACCACCCCAACCACTTTTTAATGCCGCGCGGTTGCCTAGCAACCAAATTCTGTAGCTTACGGCTGCCGCCGCAGCCACGTGCTCCGCGCCCAGCTCGCGCTGCCTTGCCCTCCCTCCAGCCTTGCGGGCCTGGGGGCCTTCCACTTTCCCCGCCCTGTACCCGGCGCCCCTCTCCCCACTCCCAGGACCCTTCTGGGCATTCTCTGCCTTGAATGGGACCCCAAATCTGCACACACCTAAAACAGGAGTATCATTATTTTATTTTAAAGGGCACTTGGCACCGACTAAGTTGATCCTGTCCCACTAATGCATTGTACCCCGCGGTTTGAAAAGCTTTGTTCTAGACTTGTGTGACTTCTTTCCTCAGTACCACTACCAAAAATAACAATGACACCATTTTAGAAGTATAGATGGGTATTCCTTGGGGCCTTTCATATGCTCCCCAGTGTTGGAGAAAGACAATCCATAGACCTCTTGTGGAAACTGAGGGAGGAGTTGGCTTTTATCTTAAAGATTTCAAAGCCTCCCCAAAAATCCCTGCCAACGCCTGAACTCTTCTCTTAGTGCCTCTGATATGAAGGTGTGACATTGCATGACATGAACTTTTCAAGTTAGCCTATCTTGGGAGTTGAAACTCCCCTTCTTCCCTAAAAGTGGTCAGGTGAACAGCACAGCAAGAGAAGTCAGAGTAGGTTTTTTCTTGTATTTTAGCACATAAAGGGGGATCACTGGGAAGAAGTAAGGGTGTGACCCACAGACTTTTTTCACTTAGAGTCCTTTTGCTCTGCTCTACTTTGTAGTTCAATTTCACATGAGTCCTTTGAGCTCTACAGTGCAGAAGTTTCTTTCAATTACCCCTAGGAATTGAGGGTGTGTGTGTATGAAACTTACTATGAGATTAAGTGAGATGATCAATATAAAGTGCTTATCATGCAACTAAACTCCTCTGGTGCTAGTTTTACTGTTATTATGATTGCTAACATCATCATTAGTTTCATGTTTCAGTCTTCCTTCCCCTTTTAACCCAACTCCATTTTATTGTGACTCTTGACCTCTTACTCTTAAAGCCCACCTGTTTGAGGCTGAGCCTTCTCCTTTCTGAATCACCCAGTTCTTCCCGTCTCTCGGCAAGGTTGTACTTGCCGGCTTTGGCTCACCTCTCTGGCTCCATGACCAGGAAAGAGCGGGGCTTGTGGACCCACAACCTACACCCTAATTATTCCCATCTGGTGTCATTTTTTATTCTCATGAGATAAAAGGATGACTCGATTTTTTTAATGCTCGTATTGCAGAAATTAAGCAAACCTCAGCAAACTATCAGCAAATAACCAAAAGGAAGAAAAAAAAAAGTGCTAACCTCAAGTTAAAACCTCTTCAAGCTCCACTGGGCTTTAGATTGCTAAATCTAAACTTTGTTTCAGGAACACGCTGAGGTTAATCAGAATGTTAATTCTTGCAATTTCAGAGCCAAATCGAAAAATGGAGGGAGATCTTTGCGAGAAAGGCTAGAAAAAATCGGTTTGAATTTACCCGCTGGCAGACGTAAAGCAGCAAATGTCACGTTACTCACCTCCCTGGTGGAAGGTAAGCAAGACTTGTGGCCATTTCACGAAGTGGCAGAGTTTAACTGTTGGCTGAAAGCTGACATTTTACACGTTTCATGATTAACTGGAAATCATTGCAATTGTTGTGCCCTTATGAGTTGGATGTCAAGCGTTTGCTTGAAAAGTTCAAAGGTCTTTTTACTTAGAGGGAGTGGCAATTGTCCAGAGGCCAAGGGATGTGTGCACGGGTCCCTGAGCTCTGGAGAGTGCTCAGGTCTGGCCTCCAAGCCAGTGCAGGTGCCTCCAGGTGCAGGACATGGTACCTGAAACAACCTCTAACAAACTCAAGAATAACTCTGTAACCAACAATCCCTTCTATACCCCTCTCCTTCCCAAATTTTACCTCTGAATCCTCAGTAGTAGTAAATACACTGTTGATTTGTGAAATTATTGTTGTATTCATGATCTCTAATAGTTAATTTAAAACTCATGTCACTTCCAGGGCCCCTATCTCCCGCTGATTACCTGGGAGTTATTGAAATAGAGCTTCATAAGACCAGTGACCTAGGAGAAATACGGGTTGGGGATGAGGGGAATGGGAGGGGGGAGTTAGGAAACATGGAAGGGAGTCATGTATGATCTTCAGTTGTAAATTTAAAGGCCCATACTTATAACAAGTGCATTCTAGTTTGCTCATCATTTTGGGATTGGAGATGATATTTATGGTATGTGATAAACAGGACCTTCTCCAGAATCTAGAAAAGTGGATCTGCATTTGAATTTGTGGGTTGTGGAAGACACAGGAAATACAGCCAGAAGGGGCTAATAGAGGAAGTTGTAGAAACTTCTCTAGAGTCTAACATGTAGGTTTTGTTTTTTTCTTCTATTTTTATGAATACGATATTATGACAGTCCTTGAGGGAGTCAGTTTTTGGAGCAGGGGATCTTAGAATATTTAGGCAGCAACCATAAAGTCATCACATTGACAGGCATTGCACTTTGCCATCTTTCAGGCAAAGTTGCCTGGCCCAAACTTACCCTCTAGAGGCAGAGGTGACCAAATTTCCAGACCACGCTTATTAGTGGTTGCCTCTTAGCCTGGGGGTTTTACTTTTTGCCCTTTAGCGTATTGCTACAATCACAATCTTCATTTTGAAAAGCAGTCAAGGTAATTTCAGCCCAAGACAGGGATTTGGGTGGAAAAGGAAAGGAACTAGAAAACCCACTGAAATGCCAATATTCCATTGGCAGTTTTCAGTGTTATGAGTTGTTGTAAGTTGAAAGTGTTTGGTTACTATGCTAATGATGATTAAAAGTAGTCATGCTCCTTTCAAATAATGCGGCTATGGGATAATTCAGCGCATCTCTTTTTTATGTTAAAATCTTCCCTTGAATCCCTAAGGTTGTGTTTTTAAAGGGTAATAATGCTTTATTTGAAAGGAGTTTCCACATAAATTGAGGAGTCTCTCAGCTGTCCAGGTTTTCTATAGCTGCTGTGTCATCTTTGTGCAGTAGAAAGTCCTTAACTAGGAGAATGATGGCAGGAACCTCTGAAGAGGAGAAACCTGAAACCCACCTAGCAGGAAACTGACAAGGAGAATAAATATTTCATTGCTGATAAACACTGATCCATATATGATTTACATATTCTTTAATATATATGGACATAGGCACACAGGGATCTATATTTGTATGTATTAATTATAGGAAGATTCAAAAGTTAGGAAGACTTAACTCCTGCTTTAAATAAAATTTAACATGTTAGATGCTTAAAAAGGGGGTGGAGGCAGATCTGGCTTGAATGTTCAGTTCACTGTCTGTCTAGGTGCAATTGCAAGGTGGCTTCCAAAAGTGGCCCATTTTACCCTTAGGGCTGGGGTGTGGGAGACCCGAAACTATTCAGGGGACGCCTAGCTAGGATTTGACTGGAAGCGTGATCAGGGAGGGGCTGGAAGGCGCAGCAGGAACAGTTTGTTCCATCAACTTTAATCATGGCCTGAGAACCATGTTCATCTGGGCATCTGTACCCCCTTTGCTACTGCCCCCAAGACCTGTCTTGTGAACAGCAATAGACCAGGGAACACCTTCTGATCTTGGGAAGGTCTTGGGTGCTGATTATTTTTTCTACGGCTGTCTTTTCAGGAGAAGCTGTTCATTTAGCTCGGGATTTTGGGTATATTTGCGAAACGGAGTTTCCCGCCAAAGCTGTTTCTGAATATTTGAACCGGCAGCACACGGACCCCAGTGACCTGCACTCCCGGAAGAATATGCTGCTGGCCACCAAGTGAGTGTCCTAAACTCGTCCCTACTCCCAACCTGCGCAGCCACCTCGTTTGGGAGGAGGCAGTGGGAGCTCCCAGCTCAGCGGCAAAAGCCGTCGGATTGCTGGTAGGGAGCCCTCCCAGCTCCGCCCCCCTGCGCGTGCCCACCCCTCCGCCGTTGATTACGGGCTGTGTGTGTGTGTCAGTCATCTCTGTTTCCTAGATTCTGAGAAGGATGGCTTTATTAATCGGAATCCAGGCTTTTTAACAATTCACATCCCCAGCCGTGGGGGTGACAGGCAGACCTTTGCGGGGAGGGGCCTTATTCTAGTTCTTCCTGCATCCCTGGATGCTTGTCTCTGCCCAGGTTGCACATCTTCCTGTCCTCCTCACACAGCCACGTGTGCTTGCTCAGGTGTCTGTATGTCACCCACGTGCACCCATCTCTACCTTCAGCTCTAATTACTCTCTTTCCAGCGTGGCTGTTTGGCATCTTCCACAGACGTAGAATTTACTACAACTCCAGAGGGGAAACTAGTAAATCCTGGCTAAATTTAGGTCTAGAGCTCATTTGAACTTTTACAGTGGGTTTTCTATTTATTTGATTTACTCCTGTCTTTGGCTTCGATGTCATATTGCTGGTGTTTTATGGCCGGCTCAGGCCTTCAGTGGGCGGCGCTGCGTGCGCTCGCACGTTTCTCTCGCAGGCGCGGCCCAAGCAGCGGCGCTCATTTATTTAGTGCTCCAGGACGCGGTTTGTTCCGTTGACAGCGTAATTTAAAGAAATATATGGAAGGCTGAAAAATCATTTGCTCAAATTTGTCCAGATGTTTTTGAGACGTGATTGGAATTTGATTGCCCCTTTCCGCAGGGTCAAAAAATATTAATGTCCCAGAACTTTAATTGCTTACAGACCCCAGTTTGGGCTTTGAAGATTTAAAATGTTTGACTCTAAGCATTTGTTCTCCGCAGTTCAGAATTTCCTTTTTGGCACTTTGGTAATGAGTACAAACTTCAGGAAAGCCTTTAACCATCCCTTCCAAGGATCAAAACCTGGCACCCACCTCTTTTTAGAAGGTTTTCCTTGATGTACTAACTAGCAATATAATAGATCTTTGTCAGTAAATTGCCCTCCCACCCCTTGCCCTTAGTGGCTAGCGGCAGGGGAACTGTTTGGTGCTTTATAAAAGAGTAAAGGTACTTTGGGGAAAAAATAAAGCCAAACTGGATAAATTAGATAACAGGATTCCACAAACAACTCTGTGGTTTCCCTGAGGAGTGCTTGTGGCTTCTCTTAGGCCAGCATTTCTTAACCTGAGGTGAGCATCAGAATTGTCTGGGGAGCATTTCCAAGATAATTATTCGTGGACCTAGCCCCAGGCTCCCTGAATGGGAACCCATGCAGGGAGGGTGAGGGTGAGAGTGGAGGCCTGGATGTGTTTGTCTGAACCCCACAGGTGATTCTGAGGAACTTCTGACTTAAGAAACTGCCCTATTTAGGTCAAAACTGTTACCTGTGTCTTCCTGGTTGGGATGATGTATGCCTGCCTTTTGGACAGAGAAACCGTGACAGCATGCCTGGTAGTGTCTTCTACCCATCAGTCTTAAAACCTAAAACCTTTTCTCGCTGTTGCAGGTGGGGGAGGAGGTGTGTTCCATCTCCTTTGGCTGTTACTTCTGGGAGTAATCCCCTTGGAATAGGTGCCCCAGAGTCGTTCACATGAGCCTCCAGGCACTGGCCCTATTCATCTGTGGCCAGGCCAGGTGTCACCAAGTGTCAGACCATCCCAGGGAGGCCTGAGATTGGAGTTCCGTAGTTTTTCTTTTCTCACCACCCTGGAGACCAGGTGGAGGAAGGCTGACAGAAGTCTGCCAGTGTGTGAAAGGCTATGACCTTTGGGATGCAACGCCTTTGACCATGGCGAACCAAGCCTTTGGGCCTTCAGGGCTAAAATCCTTTTGTCCATCTCCTATATTAAAAATTTCTCAAGTAAGTTCAGTCCATCGTTAGGCATGCAAGATTTCTAAGGCTGGGAGATTTGGGTGCCTTGAGGAATTAAAAACCTTCAACAAATAAAAATCTCCCCTCCCTGGAGTCTTAACCATCTACCTTTAGGTTTTATTTAAACAATGTGGGACTCCTTTTATATGGACAACAATCCTGTTGTACAAAGATCTTCCGTAGCGTACACTTTAAAAGAAAGGGGAAAAGGGGGGAGATGGTGGTGGCGGGAATACCTCCCTTCACAAATACTGCAGGTAAACAGCTTTTTGCTTTGAATGGAATCAGCATTCTCTCCTGGAATAAACAGTTGCTTGCCCTGGGCCATGCGCAGCTCCAGCAATCTGCTTCTGTGAGAGGGACAGGCTTGTGGCCCAGGGCTCTAAATCTTTCTGGGCTTTCTGAGCCTGATTGCCAAGAGGTTGGAGAGGCAGGAGAGAGGAGGGGGAAAGGGCTTTAAAAAGAACTGTCAGGTAAGAGCTAAAAATGACTGAATATTCCAAATCAAATGCTAAAAGCTGAGCGATTTTCCCAAAGCGGGGTTTATGCAATTTCCTGCATAATCAAGGTGTTGGGGGGGGTGGTGGCGGAAAATGGGCAGGGGAGGGGGCTTCGGAAAAGGCCAGGCTTTGGGATGGAAGGGGTGTCTCACCTCCCCACCCTCGCTTTCCTTCCAGTCCCAGCTGCTCGAGAAGGCCGCCGAGCGCTGGGAAAGGAAACAGAGCGGAATCGCCCACATTAGCCTCGCTCCCCGGCTCTCCGGTGACCGGGCGCCTCTGGGCTTGTGTGAGCAGCCTCCTTTCTAATGCCAACGACAACGACACTGAGGGTGGTGTTTGTTTGCTTGTTATTGTGGTTGTTGTTCCTCTCCCGCCCCATTTGCAGGCAACTTTGTAAAGAATTTACGGATCTGCTGGCTCAGGACCGGACTCCGATCGGGAACAGCCGGCCCAGCCCCATCCTGGAGCCGGGGATCCAGAGTTGCCTCACGCACTTCAGCCTCATCACGCATGGCTTCGGCGCCCCGGCCATTTGCGCCGCGCTCACGGCCCTGCAGAACTATCTCACCGAGGCGCTCAAAGGCATGGACAAGATGTTCTTGAACAACACCACCACTAACAGGCACACGTCTGGGGAAGGCCCAGGTAGTAAAACTGGCGACAAGGAGGAGAAACACAGGAAATGAAAAATTAAAAAAAAAAAAAAAAAGAAAAATGTTTTAAATACAAAAGGAAAACAGAAACAAATTTTAATTTTAGCTTTAAAAATATTGGATTGGCTTTGGAAGAATTATATTAGGTAGATACACATACAATCAAAATTTTAAAAAACAATACTAAATAACTTAAAAAAAACTGAGGCGTACCACGGAGCAACAGTATCGGTTCTCAGTGTCTATTTCAAGATACACTTGGAGACCACCGTCCGGATTTTCCACTTCGGTTCTTTCGAGCTTAGTAATACTGATAATAATAATAATAAAAACATGATTTTTTTTCCCTTTGGAAAATAAACGTAAGACTAAACATGAGAAAACGCTAACTTATTGGAAGAAAATCGGAGAAACCTTGTCGGTGTCAGTGCTTTGAGAGCTGGTTGACTGAGACGCACGAACTTTTTAAATTTTTAATATATTTTTAGGAAACTGGCAGTCCCCGCCTTTCCACCTCACCTCACCCCTCTCCCAGCCACCCTTTTCTACGTTGCCCTTCCTCCCTCTGGCTGTCACGGGAATCTTCCGGGATGAAAAGGCGTGTGGTTAGCCCCAGGCACGGTGATTGCGGTCCCCTCGTTGCCCCCGCCCCGCCCAGCGTCCTTAACTCACCGGTGCCCCAGCTCCCCGGCCGTTTGCATAATTAGGGAGGGCGGGCGGGGCGGGAGGCCCTCCGGGACGCTGGCGGTGGCTGCAGCTCTGGGGCCCGCCGGCCGAGCAGAGGCTCCCGCGGCCGAGGAAAATCCGGACCAATAAGTTGATTCAGACTCATCATCAGTTGCTTTCAGAAACCGTACTAGTTCCCAGCCTTGCTGGCATCTGCCTACAGAGCATCTTGCATTTGTTATCCTATTTGTGTCATCTACCAATTTTAAGAACAATAGTAAAAGCAAAACACAATATGAATACGTTGATTTATGTAATTCCTTCGGAGGGGTATGTACCATTTCATTCTCTTCTGTTTTCCAAAGCTTTGCCCGCATGGTTTATGAGCTTCTTCAAAGAGGACTTGGGCTTCCTACACAATCTATAAGGTACAGAGAAAAAAAAAATCCGATCCCTTTTTAATCAAAGCCTGTGTGTCAGAATTCTGCAGGTGCACTTCTTTAAAGAAGCTCAAAGGGAATAATTTAGAAAGTGGCCAATAAGAGATTGAAGCAGCTTTGAGTCTAGTAGTTAACAGATACTTCAACACGGAATTCCGGAGGAGTGGGGAGCTGCTAAGTGAATTTTAGGGGAGAGGAGTAAGGGTTCTTGGAGCCCAATATTTTAACATTATTGACTCGCCTTTAAAATGGATTCCATTTACTTGGGCTTTTTGGCAATTTTGGGAAAAGCAGCAGTTTGTGAGTGGTTGAGTGGTCCTGGGAAGAAGGGTGGTGCAAGCTCCTGTGTTTCAGCAGCAATTACTTTCTTATAAGATGCTTTATAAATATCACCCCCCCCCGCCCCCGCCCCCGACATGCACTTGTTTTGACAATAATGGTAAAATAATGCAAAGTGAAAGGAGATGTACTTCAGCTTTGAATGTTACCGGCTGGATACACTGGGGCTACTCCCGGTGGATAAAGTCTCATGCACTTAATATCTCTCACTTCTGGCAGCCCAGCTCCTTTCTTGGGCTTTACCTGAGAAATAAAATCTGAAATCCATTGTTCCCACCATCGCCAAAGCAGTGGGAAATCCCCAGGGGTATAAGTGGGTGAGATAGATCTCTAAAATAGAGTGTGAATGAACGCATCTCTTTAAACAAAGTAGGCATTAGGAGCTTTGCAGCATCTCTTGAAGATAAAGCTCCAGAGGTCTGTTCTGCAGGATTTACAGTTAGGACCCACTGGGACTCTTAGGCCGGCACCCCTGAGGCCTTGGCCTGGAGAGGGGGAAGGTTGAAGGATGGGACTTAGGAACCTGATGAAAGTTTTGCGCTGACATATTTATGGGGGAGGGAGTTAAGGACCTGGTTTTAAGTCACCAGGAGGGCCCAAGCAACGGTTGATGTCAGACCCCAGTCCATCCACTGTCAGCTCCTTTGAGGACTTCTGGATGTGCAGGGCCCAGCCATAGATGATAAGAGTACAAAGGCCAGGACCTAGACTTCATGGAGCGTGTAGATGTTCCATCTCTTCCTAGCTTAGAAGCCTGCGCCTTTGTCCGAGGGCCTGGCCGCTTGCATAAGACTTATTCTGATTGCCAAAGGCAGAAAGGAGAAACCGCACTGAAAACATCGTCTCCTTTCCTTGCAGGGCAACGCGCCCCACGCGTGTGACGTGCGAGAGACGCGATGGATGCGCCTTGCTCTTACTGTGCAGGTCCCGAGAGCGTGGGGTCCACTCGCGCCCAGTCGTGTTGAGGACATAGAATCAGCCGCTGGAGGGGCCGCGGGCCGCGCGGGCCCTTCCCGCTCTCGGTCTCACCCTAAGGGCTAAGGCGACCGAGAAAGCCCGGTGCTCCAATAGGTAATGGGGCGGCGCCCCGCGGGCTGCAGGCTAGAGGGGTCTCAGTGCTGCTCGAGCCCCTAACTGCCAGCGGCTGCCCGGGGCGCCTGCTCCCCGAGGGCGAGTGGCCTAGAAATGTCCAGGGGATCAGAAGCTTCCCCCGCCTTTGCCAGAATGAAAACTCTCCACCCTCAGGCTCCTAAAGGCGGGTCATGGGTAGGAATTGTCTTACTGGGCTGCGCAGCCTACTTCGTCGCCCTTCTCCCCTCTCAGTGCGCGTTCCTTCCGCCCGGACTGAACAAGGCATCCCTTCCCTGCAACTCCCCACCCCACCCCACACACACGTGGATAGAGCCCACTGCCCCCTTTCCCTCCCTCATTTCTCCTTTCATGTATGACTCCCGCCCCCTTGCTTTCGTTAGGCCTGCTACGTTTATCTGATAATTGAGTTATTAAAAGATTTGGTTTCCTTGGGCCCATAAATCAATAAACAGTGGGATTAACACAAGAGTTTGTCTTTTAAGTCAAGGGAAACGTTTAAAACTAGCCCTTTTGAGCCTTGTTTTCAAACTAAACAGGTGAGTCGCAGCTCTCCCCTGCACCTCTGCCCTCTTAAGACACTGTATCCAAACCTCTTAAGTGCCCTGTCCCAAAGAAAGAGCTAAAGGTAGGAAGGAAGAGTCAGGATACGGCAGCGCTGCCTTCACACTTTCCACTCTGTAAGTTCCTTTGGAGGTTCTAAAGGTCTTCTGACCATTGTCTGTCTAATCTGGCCTCCTCTTATATGTATAGTGGCTCTCCTGAGAGAGTTTTAGGGCTGTTTTGGGTGAGGATTTCATCATCCAAGTGATCATTAACTTCTCTCCCAAACTGGGAAGGTAACTTTCTCCCTCGCAGTTAGTTTGCCTTTTCTCTTCCTTCTCTCTGACACCAAATCCTTAGCTTTCTCCACTTTGAAAGTTTCAAAGACATGGCTGTTTTCTTTTCTTTGGCTAAGGAAACCACTTTCTCTCAAGCAATTATTTTAGATCCTGTGAAAACTTTGTTCGAATGGAAATCCTGAAACCCCCAACTTATCTACACCCTGTTCCTCTGGTACAAAGCCTTACCTAAAAGGGCAATTCATTCCTACTTAGCGTGTTTATAGACAACTTGTCATCACATCTGATATTCTGTATGCATAATACATTATGTGGAAAGGAAATAAACTTAAACCATCTGATGTTGCCTCAAGAGCCCAAACAGTGTTTCCCCTCCTGTGCCGATGTATGTTAAATTATAGGGTTAAAAAAAATAACAAAATTCGTTTTGTTTTCTTTTAAAAAGTAGAATGAACACCATTCTTGAAATGCCAAAATCGACTCCTCTGTTGAGTTGGTCTCTCACTCACTAACATTGTTTTTGACACACAATCCAGAAATATCAATCTATTGACTCTTCAGGAGAAGAGCTCTGGAGGGTATCCATGTTAAGTTTGTATATATTTATTTATGCTTAATTTAATGGGAATGTGTAAATATGGCGAGCAAGTAGTTTGGGATTATTTATCTGTGAATCTATACCTCTGTGAATGGGTGGTTAAAAAAAAAAAAAAACCGCTTGACCCTAGGTAGAATCCTCTCTGAATTTTTCTGTTCTTTATAGACAAGCTGTTATGGTAATGGGTAGAAATTGGTTTATTGTCCAGTGTTGATCTGATTTACATAAATAAAAGATTGTTGTGTTTTTGTTGTGTTTTCATCTTCAGTTTCTTGAACGTACTGTTTAATTCTACAGACAGAGTATAGCCAAGGTTTCATTTTTGTCCCCCACTCCATCATATAAACACAGGCAGTGTTTTCCTTACAATAAATACAATAAATTTTGCATCTCAGAAAAACGGACACTTTTGTTTTCACTAGAAGGTGTTTTTGACTTTTAAAATTCCAAATTGACACTATTCTCTCCTATTTTTCACCGATTTTACAATAAAAGCTCATGTTGCATCTCTTGGCTTATTTTGCCCTTAAAAAAAATCAAGTTGTCAAATTATTTACTTCCTAGATAACTAAAAGACTCTGTGTCTCAGGCACTATGGATCTCTGGGTCCAAGTCAAAGAAGGTGCTCCCCTCTTGTTGCTAGTGATATGGCATTTTGGCATGATATTCTTTGAAGGAGATGGTGCAAGACTAGGGCTCTTGTGCCTTACACCTTGGGATCTGGGGGAGTTAACTGGCTCATTCCAGGACTGAACCCCACCCTGACCTCACCAGCAGTGCCAGGCCCTCCGTAAGTAAGTGAGGAAAAGCTCCCTTCACCAGAGGAGGAAACAGGGTTCCTACCTTAGGTTCAGAGGATGTCCAGAGAAGCCAGAGCATTTCTCATTTGGGTTAATGGGCTACAGCCCAACCCTAATGGGCTGCAGTAATCAAACATCTTCTCAATCTGTATTTCATCCCAAGGCTTGGTGTCTTCCCTAAGGCTAGGAAAGTAAATTTGTCCAAGTTGCTGCACACTTTGGACCAGTCACTGTTTCTCTCTGGACCTCAAAGTCTTTATCTGTAAAGTTCCTTTCCAACACTGTCTAGGTTTAATTATAGAAAGCAGAAACAACAACATGTATATATATTTAAGGGTAACTAGCAAAGTTAAATCTAGATAACTGGTAAACCCAGATTAGGAGAGTGCTTCGCATATAGTTGGTACTCAGGTAATTAATAATATGCCTTCTATATCAATTTTCTGTTTTTCAGGTGACTCATTCCCACTTGGACTTCCCTATAGGGAAAGACAGAAGGGACAATGGAATCTGCTTTCTGTGAGCTTTTCCACTTCTTGGCTTCCTTACTAATTAAAAAAGAGGGATTATCATGGCTAGAACTATAAATGACTGAATCAAGAAAGAGAAGGAAAGTAGAAGGAATTAAAAAAAAAAAGTGTGACTAAGAGGGCCTGCAATGCATTTATCTAGAAAGAAAATAGGTATATGCCTTTGTCTCCGGCTCAAATATATTGAGTTTCGTTTTCTTTCTTGGCCAGAGAAGGGTTGGTTGCTACTGGGAGTACACAAAGGCAGTGATGAGTAATTTCCATATCCTACTGCAAACTTGCCTACTGAAGGGTTAACACCAGCTCTGGAAAAACAGACCGGCTATCTATTATTCCATAGGTAAATTCCAAATCATCCTCTTTTCCCACCACCATAAGACAATCACCTTTACTAGGCAAAACTCAAAGTCCTGAGGGGCCTGAGTGTGTGGAGAGAACTGGAAGAAAGGAAAGAGGTAGGTAGCCAAAGAGCCTTGCCTAACAAAAAATGGCCCTGGGTTGCTAGTTAGTTACAGCTCCTCCTCCCAAGCTTTTGTTACTGCCTTAACCAGGCCGCGGAAGTAGTAAGGAAAGAAGGGAAACTGGAATCGCAAGGCGGTGGACCCTGATCACGGGCCCTGCGGGGATCCTGGGTGACCTTGAAGGAAGTATCTCTGCCGCCCCAGCCTGCCTGGAGGCAGCCATCCCGGGTCCGAGGCTTCCAGTGCCCCAGAAGTCAGCCTGCTCGCCCGCCCGCATTAAAGGCTTATGGGCCCATTAAAAATAATGCTAGGAGGAAGAAGAACCGATTTTTTTTTTAATGCGGCCACGTTCTTTTTCTTCATTTGCACAAAAGTCCCATGGGGGGTCCTTCCCCAGTGACCGCAAGCACCAGCGCTTAAAGCCACCACGGAAGGGCCGTGTAATCTTGGGGGCGCTCATGACTCCCAACGAAGGCTGCCTTCCACGCCTGGACTTCGAAGGCGGTTACCTGTCACGTTGAAGCCTCAGAAATTAAACGTGCGGCTCACAAGTCCATTAATTTTAGCTTCCCATTAATCTATTTATAAGTGAGCCAGCGCTGGCTCTATAAATACAGTCCTATAAAATTGAACGCCTTCCCATAAATCTTCTACGCTGTTTACATGTATTCCCTCGTCCTCCAAGGAGCCTCGTTTCAGCTGGG
The DNA here is from genome assembly GCA_006408675.1 of Madoqua kirkii. NCBI lineage: Eukaryota > Metazoa > Chordata > Mammalia > Artiodactyla > Bovidae > Madoqua > Madoqua kirkii. Next base: position 2,825 of record SJYC01086058.1, on the reverse strand, counting down.
GAAGACACTTCGCCATAGAGTGGGATCTCCCCGCCCCAGCTTCCCGGCAGGAATCCTGGGCTCCTTGGAAAGGAATTGCGCGGGGGCAGAACACGGAGGGAGAAAACTCATTTTTCCTTCCTGTTTCCTTGAGTATATCCCAAACTCACGTTCTCTATATTTCCCATCACAAGCTCCACATTGATTTATACTGTCATAAACAGCATTCTCGCGACTATAACTTCTCTTATAGCTTGGGGTGAGCTCCTTTTTCACTTCCCTGGCAGACACTACTTTTAAATCAAGCCTCATAAATAATCTCAGCGTTTCCACAGGAGGAGGTCAGTCAATCGCCTCCCCGGGTCCACTTTCTTGGCTCGGGTCCCTCCGTGCCCCTCCCCCAGGTCACAAGCCGGCGCTCTCCCACAGCCCTTATCCCACATTTCCAAACGCAGCCGCAGACACCAACGCGGAAACTGGGTGCCCGCGCTCCGATATTCACACCCGGGGCCCAACCAGCGTGTGCACGTACCGCGCGTGCGCCGCCGCTGCCCAAGTTGCGCGCAAGAACGCGGCGCCGCGGCCGGCGTCTAGGCACGCTCTCCAGTGCTAGGGCCGAGCGTCAACGAGCACGCACGCGCGGACGCCTACGCGCGCGTCCGCATACACGCACTGCCGCCCTACCCCCAGCGCGCGTATCTCGTGGCCAAACTACTGCCCAGGGCGCAGTCTGACCGTCAGGCTTTCTGCTGCACGCCCTTGGGGTCAAGTTCGCGAGCTGCTGCAGTGTTGGCAACCCTTTTTTCTTTTTTCAGACTATTTATGCTGAGATTGAGGGGGCCGTTTTGTCACACAAGTTTAACACATTTTAGGCTGGTTCCAAACTAGCAAGATCAGGTCGCGATTTCTGGCCTTGTTCGGAACCTATTTGTTCCTGCCCACCGTGCTGCTTTTCGCTTTTTCTCTTCTCAGAAGGGCTGCTGCTTTCTGGAGCGAGAGGCGTCTAGACCCAAATAGGGGTCACCCTTGCTGCCAGGAGAGGCCTCTGCATAAAAATGCGTCTTTAAAATTTTTAAAAAGCCTCATAATAGCCAATGGACTTGGCAAAGAGTGACTTGCTTGGGCCACACGGAGGGCAGCATTGGCAATCATCTGTGACTGGACCACCAGTTGACGTTGGAAACGTGCCTGTTCGCGGACGTATTTGCAAACGTTTAAAGGATGTGGCTGTCAAATGTCATTAGCCCACACGTTTTACTGGAAGGAGGGTACAACCATGGTGTGTATGCGTAGAATATTCTGGGGAGGTCAGAGTCTGCCCTGTAACAGTCACATGTCCCTTCCTGTGCAGACTTTTATCAAATGACTGGAGAAAAGAAGCCAGCACATGAGCAGTGGGGTACAGGGTGTGGAAGGAGTGCCTGCAAGACTTTGGGGGAAAAACTCGGACCCAAATCGGACACTACGTAGAATGAGGTGGAGGACCGGATCGAGTCAACCCAATGAGTTCTAGCACTCCCCGTGTGAACCATCAGGTCCTGAGTGCTAGCACCTGGCGTCCAGAAGTGCCAGTTGAGGCCAGGCAGCTTGGGAAAACCTGGTGAGCTGGAAGGGCTGATGGCTGTTCAGGTGGGCAAAGTGAGTACGACTATAATCTGAGTGTCAAAAGAAATAGGATTCTAGATAACTTCTACACAGCAGTGGGTTTCACTGCTAAACTGACCACCCATGTAGGGCTGGGCGGGAGGGGAGAGAGGTTGAACAGAATGACCTGAGAAAATGCCAGTCAATGTGAAGAAAACAAGTGTAAAACCAAATCTTGTGCTCCACTAGCCAACTCCTCTTTACCACCCCTGTGTCAAAAGGTGGTAGTGCTAATTTTGAGAACAAGGTATCCATCTTGGACCAGTTTGAATTTTCTGTATACATTATCTTCATTGAAAGATAATTCTACTTGAAATGACATGTGAGACCTGGGTAGGGGGAGAGTTGTAGTTACACACACACACACACACACCCACACCCCCATACCCTACTGCCGCATACACACAATATCACAATTTGGAAATTCCCTTAATAGTAGGACTACAAAAACAGTCCCAACGAAACAGCATTTACCAATGTGAATTTTCTTGTGCACAGGAGTCCCATGAGTTAAGGAACCCAGAAAAGTTTCTTTTTTTTTTTGGCAGTTTTTGTTGGCTTTTGTTTTTTAGGTTTTAGGGACTTTTAAGAGACTTCTTTTGGCCAGAGATTCCTAAAGATAGGAAACTACCAAGATTTGAGGCAGAAGCATAGTTGACTCTGGCTTGGGTTGTTTTCACACATTTTCCCTTTTGCTGTTTTTAGGAAGAGAGGAGAGCACAGGCCGGAGCCGTATCAACAAAATAGACCCACTGAATGATTTCATTTGCTTTTATGTGCAATCTAAATATTCTTTTCTTCTTCAAAGATAAGGGCCATTTCAGACAATGGGGTCAAATAATCCAAAGAGGGATCAAGTTGATCTGAGTCCCTGTGACCTTTGCCCTTCCTTTAATTCTCAATAGTGAACATCTGTGTTTGGTGGCCAGTGTCTGAAAGTAATAAAGACAATTAGAGCATTTTATTTTTTCTTGAGGGAGAGGGGTTTGGATGTTGGCGTAGAGAGGTAAAAATTTTGCTCGTGATACTGCTTTAGGGATGAAACTAGGGAAGCAGCGGTCACTTGGCCTTGCTGCTTTGTAGGCCCTGAGGAGTTGAGTGTAATAATGGTGTACACTGAAGCTATAGGTACTTCATACTGCTCCTTTCTTGATGAGCCTGGGGGCAGTTTTTTTCTTACAGTCCCATCATTTGTCACCTAT